>PVIA01009267.1:0-62797 GCA_004024845.1 Tonatia bakeri
ACATACGGCGGTCGGGGTGGGATGAGGGTGTCGTCTTTTACCCCCGACCGAGGCGGCCCTGTGTCCTGGGCCAGGCCTGTCTCGTGTCACGTTAGCGTCACCTCTTCCGTCTCGGTGTCTCGAGGTTCCGCAGACAGAAGACACGGCCCCGGGTAGCCGAAATAAGCACTGAGCCCCTGAAAAGGGTATTTCCGCAAGTTGTACTTTATTTTGGCTTAAAAATGAGATTCTTTTTTTAAGGAAACATGTTTGTTCTTGTGTGTTAAAGAAGCGGACCTTTATATGGAGACTTTTTTACACGCCTGAAGGACTAGTGCGAAAGCTTCTTTTAGAAACCATTCCTTTAATACGAGTTTAGTCGAGGAGGGGTAGCAGGTGACCAGGTCAGCTCAGTTTTACGCGGCGCCTGTGAAGAGGGTCCCAGGCAGCTTGGCAGCACTCTTCTCACGGCAGCCCGAGCACGTGGGGGACAACCGCAGCTTCGGAGCCTGCACTCGGTGACGAAAAGCAGAATAGTTTCGAGATAAAGCCCCTCTCTCCAAAGAGAGCTGCCGTGACCTAGTGAAAACCAGGCGTGCCGTCTGCTCAGCCGCCAGCAGCCAGCCTCCTGCTCCGGCGCCCAAGCTTTGGGTGCGAGCTTCCAGCAAACTACATCTTCAACCCGCACGTTCCGTCCAGTCCGAAAACTCCGGCGCCCGCACAGCGCCCTGTGTCCGTACTGGGCGTGTCCCCACGGGAGCTGTCCAGGGGTCTTTGGGCCTCTGCCGCCGCCGCCACTGCGGCTTCCCGGGCCCTCCAGGGTCTGTGTGGCCCTTCCGTCCTCCAGCGGCTTTCTCAGAGCCTCTTGTTGCCGGACTGCACGCATCTGCCCGGCAGCTTTCCTTCGCGGCCGCGCCCTCTCCGCCCTCGGGCGCTGCCCATGCCCAGAGCACCGGGCGCGGAGGGGTGCTGTGCCTTTGTCCCAAAACCGCGGGGTTCATTCCTTCCTTCCTCCTTGGCGGTGGTTTTTCCTCAAAATGTCTGTGAGTGTGTCTTGTTTCCGGTCAACTGAGACTAACTCCTTGTTTCCATTTTCTCGTAACCTGTTGTAATCAGTAATCACACCCCCACATTGTGATGTTATTAAATACGTCGGAGAAAAAAAGCCATAAAAATTGGTTTGCTGCTCATTTGCCGATCATTCGAGCGGGCCCAGGGAAAGAAGCAGTCGTCTCTGTGAAATCAGGGGTGTGGAGGAGAGGCCCGTCCGAGACCTGGCTGCCGTCGGACCGCGAGCTGGACCGGGCCACAGCGGGGGGGCCCACCGCTACCCCCTCAGAGGTGGGTTGGAACCCAGGCCCCTTCTGACACCCGTCAGCCCCTGCTGACGTCATGCTGGCACCTGGAACAGGCTTGTCCTGACCGAAAGGGTCAGGCCAGGTTCCTGGACCCCAGCCTGCTAATGACCCCATCAGGCTGGTTCCCACCTACCGGACTGCCTATGACGCAGCTGTCCCGACTCACTGGGCCGCCCATGGCTTGATTGCACTCTCTCCCACCGAGGACGACAGACACCTGGTCCAGCCACTGTGGCCGGGGGCAGACTGCCCTCCCGCACCTGGGAGCAGCCCAGCCCTTCACCTGGCCCACTGTCCTGGCACCCGGAGGCCCCCGCCAGGAAGAACCAGAGACTGGCCCTTCCCCTACACCCCACACGCCCCACTCCTGCCACCCCTGGTGCTGGAGTTGCCCTGGCTCAGCCCGTCTGTCAGCGCAGCATCAGACCGAGGCACTTGGACCAGACCGCCCCGCTCCCGCCGCCTCGATCTCCCACGCGTTGCCAACACCGACCTGGTCCAGCGTGCGGTTCCTGCACCCGGCGGCACTGGCACGTGCTGCCGGTGACCGTGACCCTGACCACAGACCCTGCACACCTCTCCGGGGCCGCTCCCCCACAGGTCAGGGGATGGCGGCTTCGGTTGTCGCTGTTTTTTCCCTGTTGGCGTCGACCACGTGAGGCTGGCCGGTGAGACCCACTTCTGCTCATCATCCCCAAGGCCACGGGGGACAAGGCGGGAGCCTCCCCCGTTCCAAAACACGTGGAAGGGGCACAGGCTTTCCTGGCGACCCTAGGGGACCAGGGACATTTGGCAGGACACCTTAGCCCACTCTATGGCCCAGTGAACCGTACAAGTCAGGGCAGCAGACACGCCGGCCAGACATTAAAGCCCCAGGCCCTCCCAGGAGGGTTTGCCTGGCATTAGATGTGCCCTAGCCCTGGAGGGCGTGGCCTGGGCTCCCCCTCATCCCCAACGGCAGCTGTGGGCGGGCATGCGGCGCTTCTGCAGGGGGGCCTTCTGCTGCGGCACTGGTCACAGTGAGGGCGTCCCCACGGAGGGCAGGGGAGGCCACCCTCCCACCTGCCTCTGCCACGCAGGCATGGAGTCCCATGGCGCAGAACAGGTGTGCTCTGTGGTCAACCGTCTGCAGTGACGGAGGAGCGGCCGTGGGACTCTGTTGCATGTCCTCCCAGCACCTGCCCCCAGCCGGTTTGTGGGGGCAGGTGGGGATGTGGGGGGTCTGTCCTCCTGCAGGGCTGTCCTCAGCCCGGTGTCCGCAGACACCCACTGGGTGGAAACGGGGTGTGCCGCAGCAGGGAGGGGGCTGGCCGGTCAGCGGTAGCCTCTGGTCTGTGTGGTGCCAGTTGGGCTGTTGACCTCGGGGCTCAGACAATGGGGAAGGGGGGTGACCACGAGCAAACCTTTATAGGGGTGAGAGGTGTGGAAGGGTGTCTGGGCTCATGAGCGCCACACAGAGCTTGTCCTTCGGGTCCCTGCCCATAGGTGTCTCCATCTCCAGGAAGAGGAGGTGCCTGGGCAGAAACACACACATAAGCCACAGGCCGCCCACGGACACTGCAGGCGAGGCACGCCGGCAAGGGGGCACCAGAGGAGGACAGTGCACGGCCAGGCAGGTGGGCCGGCTTCACAGTGCTGGGGTCCGGTCGGTGCAGAGCCCCCTTGTCCTGTCTATTCCACACAAGGCCCTGGGCAACTGCGCAGGGAGCAGGGCCACACCCCGCAGCCCCAGCTGGGGAGGAACTGCAGGTTCAGCACACAGCGCACCCGCCAAGTGCGGCCCCAAATCGGCGCCACTGTGTGTCCACATGGCCTCTGGTCTCGCTCAGGCCTTCCCAGCCGGGAGCAAACCGAGTAGCTCCCGTAAGGGGTAGAAAAAGCAGCCCTGGTACCCCGGCTGCATATATGCAACAGGGTCACAGGTCAAAGGGCACACTGTTGCAGAGGCTCGGCCTCCCGCAGAACCCAGGGGCGGCCGGGCTGCGGGACAGTGTCCTTGAACAACAACAGAGTCACTCGCCGGGCGCCAGCTCCAGCCGGTGGATAGAGGTGCCCTCCCGGGTGTTAATTCACTGAAGTGACCTGTGGGGCCTGCTGCCCCCTCGGCCAGATGAGGGACTCGGGCCGAGGCACGCAGCACCGTACAGCTGTGGACAGCAAAGGACAAGCCAGCGGCCCTGGCACTGGCCACGGACCCCAGGTCACCCTCACGAGGGCCCTGTCATCCCTGGAAAGGGGACCATTTATTAGACTCTGAACTGGGACGTCCTGCTGGGATGGTCAGTCACTGCACACCCCTGGGTGGGGGGCAACTGTTCACACTCTGGGGGGAGCCTGTCACGTTAACGCTGTCGGGGTCTGTGGAAACATCCCACGTGTGCACCGGAGCACACCACTGGGAGAGGAGAGGGAGTGGGGCCCCGGTCTGGCCTCTCCCTCCCATGCACCCCCTCGCTCCTGAGGGGACCCCCCCCCACCAACCTGCGAGGCTGGCACAGCCTGGCCGGGCGCTGCGGCCGCACTAACCCCTGAAGATCGGGTACGGCGTGATTTTCACAGACCCCCAATCGGAGCCCCTGCCAAGTGCTGGTCTTTCTGACCTCGACCTCCTGCTGTGCCGCTGGCATTTGGTTCCAGCTGCACACTCGATCGGAACACCTCCTCGCAGGGGCCACTGCTGGCAGCTGGCGGCGTCTTTGGCTCCATTTTTTCCTGTGTGTGCCTGTGCTGTTGAGGATCGTGCCTCCCGCAGCCGAGGGGTGACCAAGTGTGCGAGCTCCCTGCTACCGGAGCCTCTCAGGCTCAGGGCACCCGGGGGGCTGGGGGCTCGTGAGGCTGTAAGAGCTAGTCATCGGGAGGGCAGTGTGGAGGACACACTGTTCCGTGACCTGACCGTCTCCTGCGTTGTGCTGGTTCCTGGAACAGGCTCGTCCTGCCCTGGCCGGGCCGGCACCGTGTTCCGTGTGGGGACACATCTCGTCCTGCGGCTGAAGGTGCCCTCACGTGTAAGTTCAGAAACTCGATTGATTAGCAGGCGGCGCAGCAGCCTTCCTCCTGGGTCTTCCCCGCCCTCTGCTCCGGGGGTGGGGCTCAGTCGGTCCCAGGGCTGTTCCAGGTGTGTGTATTCGAACCAGGGGCGGTGCACGCCACTCAGACGTGTGGCGTGCCGGTGTGGGGACCCGTGAAGGCGCCCGGAGGGCCCACTGGAAGGGGTGGCCGCTGGCCTGTTCTTGGTTTGCAGCAGGAGCCAATCACTTACCTTCCCTGTTGCTTTGTCCTTAAAGTCAGTGTCCCTGCTTCCAGGGCTTGTGAGGTGGAAACTGTTTAACCATGACAGGTGGTACCCTTGCTGTAAAGGTCACCTTGTCTCCCAGTTTCAGTGACTGTGCAGCCGAGTGTCCTCTGGTGTTTGCGTGCGGGCTGATACGACTCTTCTCTCAGTTACGTGGTTTCCAAGAGGCCAACAGCTTGCTGGCACTTAGGGGCACTCAGCGGCAACTCCCTGCACTTGGGGCCGTTTCACAGGGGAATCACCAACTGAAGGAGAAACCACTAACAGTTACATGCACAAGTGTGAAAACGAGGCCCCGATGGACCGTGGAAAGGACACTGTTTCCGGCGTGAGAGCTGAGACACGAGGCGGAGTGTTGCTTTGTGCCCCCGCCGCCGCAGCTGTGGACCAGGCCACCGGGCCACCCCCACACCGAGTGCCTGCACAGAGGGCTGGACAGTGTTTCCGGAACGCCCTCAGCGTGGGTTTGTCGGCCGCTCCCTGGGGATGGAGTTCCGGTTGCGAGTTTGGGGTGGGAACAGCCTAGAATTGAGGCTGGCCGTGTTCTCAGGAGAGTGCCTGAGCAGTTGTTCGGGGTGGGCACAGGTAAGTAGTTGTGAATCCAAGTCCCAAAGGTGGCTGCACCCAGCACCCCTGGGAACTGAGTTGTTCCCCCGTGCAGGCCCTTCCTGTGTGGACGGTAGCAGTGATTTCTCCAGTTCAGGGTCTTGCAGATACTGAGGAAGTCTCCTTTCTCTGCCCCTTCCCCCTCCCTGGGGCTCCTCACCTTGGCCTCAGCGCCGTCCAGCACAAAGGGCCCCACCTGCTGCTTCCTCACCCAGGGCTCTGCTGCGCCGCCAGGGGGCGCTGCTCACAGTGCGGGCACAGGTGGGCACGATTGCTTACGAGAATTCGTGGCACTTGAAATCGGTGCCTTGTAAGATAGGTGCCTTCCTCTAATTCACACAAAGGCCCCTGAGAGGCTTGCAGGGGCCTCCTGGAGGTGCAGAAGGTCCCCAGGTGGAAAGCTCCGGGTGCCTAGCAACAGGCAAAACTGGGGAAGCAAGGACCTGGTCCCTAGCACGTGGCTGGTCTTGCAGCTCAGACCCCCAACCTTTCCTCCCTAAAGAGAACACCCGGGCCTCGGGCCTGGCCAGCCCTCAGACCAAGGCCCTGAGACCACACACCTGGAGAGCCGATGTGAGTTCTGCTGAGATCCTGCCCCAGAGCTCCCCCAGGCTCACCACCCCTCCCGCTGGGGGGCGCACCCGCACTGCTCCCCTCCCCTCCCCTCTCCTCCCCCCACAGGCAGCGCCTCCTGGACTCTGAGGGTCCCCTGGAGACCTGCAGCCAGGGGCAGCGGCAGCTCCCCCTGGGCTCCCCCCGTGACCCCGTCTCCAAGGCCCCCTTTCTCCAACTCCCGGGTGAGCCCAGGCAGCCCGGCCCGGGCTCTCCTGTTGCTCCTCTGCGGGCCCTTCCTCGCCCCACCGTCCCGAGTTCGCGTCTGCTGCGGCCAGTGGATTCCTGCCTCACTGCCTCCGTCTCTCCACTGGAATCTTTCCTTGGGGAGGGCGAGCACTGAGGTCTCTTCTCGCCAGTAGTGCTGGCAGAAGGCCCACTTCCCTCCACCGAGGTGCATGCCCCCGGACTCCGCGTCCCTGGCCCACCATGTGCCTCGGAGGGTGTGTGCGGGCCCTGACCACATCATCTCGGCATCGCGTGGGGTCTTGACCTGCGGGGACGCTGTGGGTCTGTTTCTCCTACACGAGAAACACTTCGCTGTGCAGATCAGGGTTCAGCTTCCCTTGTATGAAGCTTCCGGGCTTGCTGGGCACACAGTCAGCCTGTCCTGGCGGCCCGGTGCCACCTCGCTGGGGGAACGCAGTCACAGAGGAGGGACATCAGCGGACGAGCCTCACCGGGTTCCAGTTTACTTACGGGCGCTGGGGTTTAAATTTCACAGACGTTGGACCTTCTTCAACCATTTAAAGACAGGAAAATGATTATCCTTAGCTTGCAGGCCACACAGGGCCGGGGAGCAGGCTGGGCGGGTCCTGGGGCAGTTGGCTCTGTCACAGGTGAACTGGAAGATGGCTTCTGATGGAAACCTATCCACTCACCAAAAAGGGTTTCCTCAGGGTGGGGGGTGAAAGTGGCTACCCAGCCAGGTGCCCACACGGCCACACGCACACCTGAGGCTAGGGCCGAAACGCAGGGGGCCAAGAGGAAAGGAACAAGGAAGTTAGGGGAGGGGCAGTTACAAGCACAGAATTTGACTGTGAGCAGAGAGTTTTCCCCAGCAGGGTGAGAGCCCCCCACAGACCCTCCGCACTGGGTTTGGTTAAAGTCCCAGGCGATATGTTTTTTTAATTAATATTTTATTTTTATGTATTTTTAGAGAGAAGGGAAGGGAGGGAGAAAGAGGGAGAGAATATGGATTGGTTGCCCCTCTTGCAGCCAGTAGGGACCAGGTTCCCTACTGGGGACCTGGCCCGCAACCCAGACATGTGCCCTGACCAGGAACCGAACCGGTGGCCTTTCAGTTTTTGGGACAACACCCCACCCCCCGAGCCACACTGGTCAGGACTAGTGCGCTTTATTGCTTCCAACTCAAACATGTCTTGATGGTGTACGTGGCTTGCCTAGAAATGAAGTCCCAAGTTAGTACAAGGAACAATTCCACTGATCAGACGTTCGTGGTGTTTTTGGGAAATACTATGAAAAAGGAGTACCTCACTCACAAAATCCCTGCACTTTCCCCACCCCGTGTAACAGGCCAGCCCCGCCCGAGCTGAGCTGTTACTGAGCTAGGATGGTGGGGGTCTGCCAGGGGCAGCACATCTGCAGTGGTGGGGACCCCAGTTTGGGGGGAGTGTCAGCCCCTCCCCTGACGGCAGTGACCTTGGGGAGCCCGGCCCCGGGCTGCTCCCAGGCTTCCGCTCTGAGTCTGACACCAACTCAAGACGCTGCCTTCCACCAGGAAGGGCCTCTGTGCGCCTGAACCACGGCGACCTCCCGCCCCAGGACACTCGCTCGGTTCCGACCCGAACCCAGCTCAGCCTTTCGAATCAGGTCCCCAGCGCCCGCCAGCTCGCCCCTGACAGGCTGCACCCCGTTTTCATTACACAGGGGGGGCGCACGGGAGCTTGCTGCGTACACAACTTCTGACCTGACTCTCACAGAGCCCGGTTGCCCACTTCATGTCGGGCTTCAACTCCGCCTGTGCTCTGTCAGCTGCCTCCGCGTCCCCTCCGCGGGCTGCGCCCCAGGACACTCCCCTACCGAGAGCTTCCTCCACATGCTCCAGCAGGTCCTCACAACTCCAGCCTCTCACTGCTCCTCTGTACCTGTCCCAGCTTGAGGAGCACCCGGCAGGTGGAGCAGAGGCCTCCAAGGGCACTGGCCTGGGTGGACTTCAGCCTCTTGTCACCCTGCATGGCGGGATACGCAGCTTGGCCAGAAAGTGGGCCCTGAGAGCCAATTCCTCACCACCAGCACAGACCCCCGACCGAGAGAGAGAGAGCACGTGAGCTCACAGGCACACACACGCACGTGCAGTTCCGTTGTAACAGGGTACAGCCAAGAGGGGGGCCCCAAATAGGGATTTGGAATGGGGTCCAGAACTCAGGGTGTTCAGGAAATATTAGGATGTCTTCACCCCTTCCCCCACAGGTGTGGGTTGGGGGAAGGGACACATGGAGCAGGGCCATTGAGAGCCATTTTGCATAGTACCAGCTTTGCAGCTAACCTCTGGTGTGGCCATTTAACAAATCTATAACCTTTAACTGGTTGCATGGATATGTCAAACAGCTGTGGCCATGCTCTGAGACGGGGATGGAAGTAACTTCCCCGCCAAGACATAAGTGGGGGGCAGGTCCCCCAAGTTACAGCACCTGCGTGGGAGCTTGGTGATGACTGGCTCCAAGACATGGAGCCACACCTGCCCAGACCCACTATGGCAGCCCAGTAAAGCTGGAAGGATATGAGGGTGCTGGCAGCTGTAGCTGATTGTGGGAGGAGTCGGAGATGGGGCTGCAGAGGAGGACTGGCGCGGGGATTTAAAACCCAGACACAGTAGCCAGAGTGGGGACTCCCATGGCCCTGTGAGAGAGAATTACCATGCGGCTTTAGCAGAGAACCACCACTGGGCTTTGGCAGAGTGGTGACCCCCCTGCTTGAAGCCATTGCGGGGAGAACTGCTCGGTCTTCAGCAGAGTGGGGACTCCCATGGCCCTGGGAGAGAGAACCACGGGGTTTTGGCTGAGTGGAGACTCCCACGGCCCTTGTGCAGAGAGGACCACTCGGCTGTGGCAATAGAAAGAAGAGAACCATGCAGCTTTGCCAGAGTGGGGACCCCCGAAGCTTTAGAAGGGGGAACCACCACCCGGCTTCAGCAGAGATCCCGGAGACACAGCTGATGGTGCGGGGAACCAAGGGAGGCCTACCAGCCGAGACGGATTACTGGGAAGAACCAGGGGCTGCCTTAGCCACGGACTTCCATTTTTTTTCCTGAGATACAGTACCCCTGACTGGACAAAGGGGGAAGGGAAGACTGTGTGTGTTTGTGGGTGTTTTCAGGGACTTTGGGATTTTGATGAAGACATTAGGTCACTACTTTAAGTTTGTATAGCATTAAATAAACATTTCCTTTCCTTTTCATGAATCTCCAGCATTGAGAAATGGCTTTCCTATAAGGCGGCGGACATAACGGACCTGGGGTGTCCCTTTCGATAATAGTATATTAACCCCCCTCCCCCCCCATTCTGTAACACTATCACCTCATGCTGGAAGCTTCGTGCACCCACAGTCAGCGAGTCTTCTTCCCCTGGTCACGTCAGGCTGCCAGGGGGCTTCTTTCTGGAGCAGATGTCACAGCAGCAGCTGTGTCCCTTTGCGTGTGTGGTGGGGGCGGGGACAGGGGGTGAAGCTACATACTCATTCCCTAGGCACTGAAGCATGTATGTTGTAACCCGTGTCCTTGGGACAGAAAAGCCCGTCCTCACAGGCAGTCAGCAGCCTCGCTGCACACAGTGGGTCCGGGTGACTGTCACCAGCGGATGCTTGTCACGGCCCCTCAGCCCCTCACAGTAAACGCAGCAAACGAGGTACGGACGCAGCTTCTGAAAACCCTTTTACACCCTTTTTTTAATCCACACATGCTCATTGGTCCAAGAGAGAGGGGAGGGAGGGGGAGAGAGACGGAGAGAGATATTGATGTGACAGAGGAGCATCGATCGGTTGCCTCTTACACACTTCCCGACAGGGGATCGAACCAGCAACCCAGGCGTGTGCCCGGACCGGGAACTGAACCCTCAACCCTTCAGTGTTGGGGACGACGCTCCAACCGACTGAGCCGTGCCTGACACAGCTCTCAAACCTCTTCAGGGAACCAGACGGCAGACGCTTGCGGAGTGACCGGGAGGTCTGGGTGGCTCTCCTGGGTGTTGTTTCAGAAAACACAACTTTAGCTGTAGCAATTTTAAAACTGAAATTTTGCAGAAAATAGGCCAAAGTAAGATGACAAAGTGGAGAGGAAAAAACCTCACGTAGACTTTTAACAAGTTAATTACACAGTTCTTTATTCATAGTTTGAAAAAAAACGACCTTAAATTACTAGGAAAGTATTTACAGGATTGATAACATTTTAAGCCGAGAGACCACATGTGATGGACCGCCAGTGTCCCTTGCCGGGACGGGCTCGTGACCTGCCCAGGGGGAAGACCGAGGACAAACAGCGTCAGGGGTGCCAGAGCCGTCTGGCTAAGAAATAATTACATGTATTTTTAGTGTTCAGGAGAAATCTTCATTTTTTGGAGAATCATCTGAGAAAATCACATGATTACAAAATTCTTAAAGAACAGACTTGCTTCCCCCACGAGACCCACTGGTCTCGGGGGCACAGACGGCCATCGTGCAGCGGGACCGTGGGGCCCCGGGCTCCGAGTGTCCTGCTAGGACAGCAGCAGCGTCACAGCTCTGAGTCTGCTCCCGCAGTCTGGGGACAGCCGGGGCTTTCATCGCAAGTGTTCGGGATCATCCTCTGCTCCTCAGGAGCCGACAGGACAGACACAGAGTCCCAGGCGTCCTCCTTGGGTGAGCTGTCAAGGTCCATGGCCTCCAGGACGGGATGCTCCGGGTCCCTTAAATACTTGAAAAGGGCGGAAGCCGACAGGTGTTAGTCCATTAGTCCCAAGTGCCACTTCAGCTGGCGCCACCCTCTTCTATTCAGGCCCAACTGCCCACCCTGTGGGCCAACAGAGCACCCCAAACCCGGGCACCCCTCGGCCCACCGCCTCACTGACAGCTCTGGCCCGCGTCGAGGCCCAGCCCAGGTCACACTCTGAAGGCCGGAAGGGCCATCGCCCTCGGGAAAGCAAGCTCTGCCCTGCGGCCCAGGGTGCAGGGGTGCAGTCATTCTCCCGCACTCACTCTCAGCAAAGGAGGGGAGAGAGGGGTCTTGTGACCCTGCCGGGGCTGGGCGGGGTGGGGTGGGGGAAGAGAGGTATCGATGGCAGCCCGGTGCTTGGTGCGGGGGTGGGAGGAACAGGCACAGGCCCTCACTGTAAGGTGACACTTCTCTGCTCCCAGCTGTCCCTTTGGCTCCCGCCTCTGCTTCAGACTCAGCCTCAAGTGGCCCGGGTGACGGAGAACCCTCCCGGCCCCGGCACCCTCCTCTGTCTCCGTGAGCCTGACGGTTCCAGACATGCCCGTGGGGCCCTCTCTCGGTATTTGCACGGAGGCCCAAGCTGGGACTTCACGAGTAGTCTGTCCGGTGCCCGGGCCCTTTGACGCCTCACGACACATGACGGAAACAGGTGACAACGGCTCTTTCTAGAACAGGGGGTCAAACTGAGGTTCACCGGGGGCCACGTCAGCCTCGAAGGTGCCCTCAAAGGGTCGAACATAATTTCAACTCCTTAACAGTTAAGGATTAGATACATTTACACAGTCCAGAAATTATTTCGACCCACGCGGCACTGCGAGGCTGAGGCGGCCCCGGTGAACGTGAGTCTGACCCCTGTCCTAGCAGCACGGCCGTCTTCGCGGGCGTGGGCCCCGTCTGGCTCCTCTCCATTCCGGCCGCACCAGGAAGACTCCGTCTGCGGTGAAGCCACCACAGTGGGACCCCCAGAAGCAAACACTTGTAACTATTCTCCTACCAGCCCACCGCAAATCTCAACAATATCCTGACTGTGCCCAGGGGGCCCGGCTGCCTCACAGAGCCCAGGGGCTCCGGTGGTGCAGAAGCACCCCCCGCCCCCCAACTTTTCTTTCTTGAAGCCTTTACGATACTAGTGACCTCCGCTGAGCCCTGGCGTGCACAGCCTTGCGCTCCCAGCTCCGGCTGCGTTGACTCTAGAAGAATCCTAAGGATGCCCTGATGGCCCCGAAGCTCACGCTCCTGACTTCTGTCCCCACGGCCTTCGTGGCCCCAGCCAGGCTTCCCTGTGGGTGCTCGCCGAAGAGCATAGGACCCTCACACTGCCCAGACACAGGGACCTCCTGCCACCCCGCTCTAGGCCTGGTCACCATTGTGGCCAACCTTGTGCCACCAAAAAAAACACTTTAAAATCCTGGTTGTGCCCTGGCTGGTGTGGCTCAGTGGACTGAGTGCCGGCCTGTGAACCATAGGGTTGCCGGTTCGATTCCCAGTCAGGGCACATGCCTGGACTGTGGGCCAGGTCCCCAGTAGGGGGCACGTGAGAGGGAACCACACACTGATGTTTCCCTCCCTCTCTTTCTCCCTCCCTTCCCCTCTGTAAACATAAATAAATAAAATCTTAAAAAAAGACTGTGGTAGTATACACACAACATAAACAGTATCACCTTAGCCCTTTCGAGGTGCAGTGCAGCCGTCTGAAGTAGACTGAAGTGTTGTGCCACCCTCACCAACCTGTCTCCAGAACGCCTTTCACGCCGCAGAACTGAGTTCTGTCCCCAGGAAACGCGAGCCCCCATTTCCCTGGAAACCACCGACCCCCACTGTCTGGGAGCGGGACTGCCACCTCCTGAGAGTGGGTCTGGGTTCTCTCTCGGAGCACAGCGCCCTGGAGGCTCCTCCCGCTGCTGCAGCGGGGTCAGGCCCTCCCTCCTTTGGGGGGGCTCAGGAACGCCCCGCGGTGTGGGGGCCTCACGCTGCTTTGTCTGTTCTTCCGCTGACGGCCACTTGGGGGAGCTGCCGTCTCCCGGCGGCTGTGGGCAAGGATGCAGCTCACGCCGGCGCAGACGACCCCGCCCCTTTCAGTCCGGACCTCCGCCCACAGCCCCGCCCACAGCCCCGCCCACTGTGGTCCCGAGGTGCCCACGCCCCAGCCTATCCATCGGCGGTCAGCGCGTGCGCTCACCTCTCCTATCTGGACAGGGACGCCTGGCGGGGAGTGGAGCCAGTGCTTGATCAGGCCTCTGTACCTCAGGGTCAGGAAGACGCAGGCCCCTGCCAGCGCCGTCAGGGACAGGAAGGTCCCCATGGCGATCAGGACGACTTCCTGGAGCTTGGTGGAGGCTGGAGAGGACGTAAAAGTGAGCGACAGGGCCGGCCCACACCGGATCCAGACATCGGGCGGCTTTCCTTGTGCCCACTGTTAACTGTATTCCTGTCCCAGGGGGGCGGACAGACACGGGCCGTCCCCGCCCCACACGCTCAGCTCACAGCTTGGAAGACACCCTAACACAACGCCAGGCCCCGGCTGGTGTGGCTCAGTGGACTGAGTGCCGGCCTGCGAACCGAAGAGTCGCCGGTTCGATTCCCAGTCAGAGCACATACCTGGGTTTCAGGTGAGGTCCCCAGCAGGGGGTGAATGAGAGGCAACCACACACTGATGTTTCCCTCCCTCTCTTTCTCCCTCCATTGCCCTCTCTCTAAAAAAATAATAAGTAAAATATATTTTTAAAAAATGACAGCCAGTGCTGGGGACGTCAGCACAGGCTCACGGCACTGAGGAGCCGCCTTCTCACCCCGTCCTCTGGTCTCCCCCTCCCACCACCCTCACCATGATGAGTGTGCCCCAACTTCACGCCCTTAGGGGCATTCCTTCCCAGCTCAGAAAGGACACCAGAAGGCATGTCTTACCGTCTGCTGCTGTTTCGTGACAAGACACGTTGCTAAAAAGTCCTTCTGTAGACATCTTCTCCGAATTCCAAACCAGCGTGGCCCTCACTTGTAAACAGTACACTTGTAAAGGCTTCAAATCTTTCAGCTCAACTAGTCGGTTCTTGAGGCAGCCATTGTCCTACGCGAGAAACACCGACAGTCACGCACGTGAACAGAGCAGCCAGCCACTCCCTCTGCTTGCCGAGGCCGCACTCCATCCGCAGGGAGCGCAGCGGCACGAGCAGGGCGGTGTGGCACGGCTGCAGGAGGCCCTGGCTGGCGGCGCGGCCACGTCTCTGTGTGACCGCGGGCAGGTGGCATGATGAACCACGCTGCTGGGTTTAGGGCGGCCTCTGAGAAACCACCATTTCTAGGATGAAATTTTCTCCTTTAAAATGAGCATTTTGTCGTTTGTGGTTAATCTAATGGAAATACTTCAAGTATGACCACAGAGCAAATAAATCATTCCAGGAAAAAAACGTGCCTTTTACGCATGGCCAACCTGCTTTCATGTCCACCTTAACTCGCTGATTCCTCTTTTAGTTTTGGTCAAAGTGACCTTGACTACTCATGAACATGTCCTCGGAGGGTCCATCTCCTCTCTGCCCCTGTTCCCACTATGGCGCTGCCCGCCCCCGGGCCTCGTCCCCACCCCTGGCTGCTCCCCCTCGTCCTGGACAAAGGTTGCTGTTCCACAGGAAAACGAGAAAAAGATGTACCATGTTATGGCAACACAGGACTTCTTGTGAGGGGGCTGCTTTCTTGTTTTCAGAGACAGCAGAATTCCCGGTGGCCATTTGGAATGGTGGCGCAGCCGTGCTCGGCCACAGGCAGCCTGGGAAACCGCCCGCCTGGGATCTGGGGTCCCAGGCCCCCCGCTGCCCCCCCCCCGCCCCCGAGTGCAGAGAGCTGTTCTTCCGTGAGCTCTGCCATGCCGGCGATCTCAGACCTGTTGCGAGGCAGTGACGGGAAGACCGACAGACAAAGGGCACGAGAGGGAGACTGCGAGAGGGGTGGGCAGGGGCCCCGGGTGAGCATGGGGCTGGAGGGCACGCCTCGAGTGCCTGCCCAGTGCAGACCCCGAGAAAGCTCTCGACGCACACACGCTCTTATTGTTATTATAAAAGTGATGGCGATGTGGGAATCCGGAATTCTGACGTTCACACAGGTAACAAAACCTTGTTCAACACGGCACGGAGAGCCAGGCCCTGGAGGCGGCGAAAAGCCCTCATTTTGTCCCTGCGTTTCGCAGGACCAGCCAGGCCCTGTGGTCTAAGCCCCTCCATCCACCTCCTCGCCTGCCCCTCCTCCCTGGAACGCCCTCTGTCCTTCCAGTGGACTTTCCGCCTGTTCCCATGGGCCCTCTTTGCAAACCGTCCAAGCCTGAGGGACTCACACAGTGAAAGCTTGTTGTGGTGGGTTCCTTGTTGTAGAAACTGACCCGCCAGAACCTTCTCCCAACTCCAGAGTGTGACAGAGGCACTACAAGCAATGTGCCGGCAACGTCTGGACCCCAGGTAACTGGGACCCTGCGACATCAGACAGAGGGGCCCCCGCCCTGACAGACTGGCGGAACAGGTCCCTCCAAGTGAGGAGGAGCAGGTGCAAAAGAAACCAGCTCAGCCCTGATGGGTGTGGCTCAGTGGGGTGGCCGTCCTTGCACAATTCGAAAGGCCGCCAGCTCAGGCCGATGGGTGTGTCTCTCCCTCTCTTCCTCCCTCCCTTCCCCTTGCTCTAAAAAATAAGTTTAAAAAACCGGCTCCGGCCCCAGACTCTAGGGCAACACCAGGGTGTCCAGTTCTTGTCCATTTCAACATCTGCTTTCTTTTGCTGCATCAGAAACTCTAACCGAAGAAAATCAAAATTGAAAAAAAAAGCTCTTACCTGTGGGTCTCCTGCGCTCTCTAGTGTCCAGTAACGGATACAGTATGAAAAATGGGTCGTGGCAGGCTCGACGTCGAAAGGCGGGGAGAAGCTGACAGTCAGAGAGCCCGGCCCCGGGGTCACCCGGATGTTTTCTGGGGGCCCGACGGTCACTGGAATAGAATTGCAAACAAAACCAAACTATGTAAGTGTCCGAGCACACACACTGGGCATACGCACATGACAGGAATCATACACACGCACACACGAGGCGTGCACATAGGCACACACAGATTATGCAGGCGATGAGGTTCAGTTTAGGCATGTGAGACCACTGGGGACATAGGTCGGCCTGGGAAGACCTCAGGGCTGGGAGCCCGGCAGGGCCCCAGGGCCCCTGCCTGCAGCAGCACCCACACGGCAGCCCAGAGCGAGTCTCCAGGGTCTCAGGTGCGAGGAACCAGGCAGGTACAGGAGCCTCCTTGGCCACTGTCACAAGGCCAACCACTCTTCTCAGAACCTCACAAAGAACAGCTCCCAGGGGCCCCACGAGGGTGTGCCAGGCACAAAGCCCACAGGTATGGCTTCCGGCCAGGATTCCAGGCTGTCCCCGTGGAAATGCTGTTTCCTGGTCAGGGGTGATGCCAGCCGTGAGCCAGGCCATCTAGTTTCCTAACCAACACGCCACCTTGATGAGGTTTCTAGGGACACAGTTGCCTGCTGAGGGGGAAAGATTTCAGTAGCCCTTAACTACCACCACCGCCAGGGCAGGCAAGCGGGTTGGTCGAGAGGGACAGAGCCCGCCCGCACCCCACGGCGACCTTGTTGGGGCACAGCAGAGCCTGTGACCCGTGGGCCAGCTGCTGCTGTGGGGCTCCCACCTCCGCGGGACACAGTGGCTGAACTTCCTGTGACTCACCCGTGGGGGGGGCCGTGGGGGCCTGGAGGCCAGCACCACTAATTCCTGAACCTCTGCCACAGCAGCTGGAGACGCACCCTTCTGAAGCACAGGGTCTGGAATCTGACACCAGCCCTCTCGAGGGGGAGCGGCACGCCCTGCCTTCTCTCCACCCACCGACCACTTGGCAGGAGGAACCGTCGCCAGCAGCTTTCCTGTCTGGAGTGGTGGCCATGAGCCAGGCAGCCCGCACTCCGAGGTGTGGCCACACAGACTCACATCTGTGCGTGCCATCACTGCGTCACCTCCTGCCACTGCTGACTCTGTCCTCAGCTGTCCAGTACAGGAAATCTCAGACACAGGAGATCGCGACAAAGCTTCTGTGCCCGTCAACAAAGACTGTCACTAAGTAGTTACTGTCCCTAAACACTAGTAAGTATCTCTAAATGATAGGATCCCCCTTAAAAAACAGACAAAAACATTAAAAAAAAGAGTGAAAAACATTCATTAACGTTGCTTTCAAAATATTGTTTTCACATCATTGGTAAGATATATTATTTTTAAGTTAAAAAACATACAAAATACCATGACAAAACACCTAAAATAAACAAACAATAATGGCATAATATGTCATCAAATATCTAGATAGTGCTCTGGCCCATGTGGCTCAGCTGGTTGGGGCGTCATCCCCTAACCAAACAGGTGCAGGTTCGCCCCCGGTCAGGGCACATGCCTGGGTTGCAGGTTTGACCCCCGGGTCTGGGTGCGGGGCACCCCAGACCACGCGTGTGCGGGAGGCAACCAATCCATGCCTCTCCCTCGCATGGATGTTTCTCTTTCTCGCTTCCTCTCAATGCAACGAAAACATGTCTTTGAGTGACGACTGAAAAACCATCTGGACAGTGATCACATTTCCTCAGTTGTCTTATATTTTGTTTAAATCTGGACCCCAGTAAGGTCCACACCGTGTTTCTGCACGAACCACAGACAGGGAAGAAGCCTCAGGCCCGCGCGACAAACCAGCCCTCGGAGCAACAAGCCGGATCGCACGGTTCCCACACCCTCCGCCGCCAGGGCGCGCTCTTCCCGCAACCATCCGACACGCGTCTACCCCATCCCACCGCGTGCGCGCACCGCAGGTCAGAGCAGTCTCTCCGCAACGTACAAGGGGTCGTGCCGGAACAGCCCCCGCGTGGGCGTGCCCTCCAGCGCGGAGGCCGGGCACTCTTCCAGGAAGGCGCAGGGGCAGGTTTCGGCTCTGCAGGCCAGGCGGCCCCCGCTGCAACTACTCTGCTGTGGCAGAGGGTCAGCAGCCGCAGCAAACGCGTTAGAGGATGGTGTGACTGCGTTCCAATAAAACTTTATTTAAAAAATAGGGCTGCTGGCTGCATTTGGCCTGCAGGCTGCAGTCTGCCGGCCTCAGCGAATCCCGCCCCCTGAGCACCGTGTTTGCGCCTTCAGCTCTTTGCTGTTTGCGCCTTCAGCTCTTTGCTGGCTGTGAGGGCGAGTGGCAGGGCTGCGGTGCACGGTGGTGCAGCAGGGAGGAAAGGAGCTTGCTTACCGTTCAGGTAGCGCTGGAACCACGGCGCCACCGCCCAGGCCGAAGCACGCTCTCGCAGCTCGGCGCGGACGCGCAGGGACACGTTGTGAAGCGGAGGGAAGACCCCGGCCAGGCCGGCTGGGGCGAGGTTGCACTCCGTGGCGGCGATCCTGGAGCAGTTCACCCCGTGGGAGTGCGACGGTGTGAGGTCGAACCAGTCCCTGCTGGTGGCGCTGCAATGACAGAGAGGATTTCACTTCCCAGAATTCTCTCCTCCACGGCTGGGGCAGTGTCCTCCCAGCTGACCTTGTGAAGGCGGCTGCGCCCAGACCCAGTCCGCATCCCACAGGGTGCACCCACTGAACATGCAGACTGGCTCAAGGTATATTCCACAGGGTTGTACCGTGGCCGCCAAAATCAGTGTGAGAACCCTTTCACCATCCTCCCAAAAACCCTGGCACCCACCAGCAGCCACTCCCCATTCCCCTTGAACCCCTAAGTCCTGGGCAGCCACTCGTCTGCTTGCTGTCTCTATGGATGTGCCCCTCTGGACGTTTCCTATAAATGGGATCGGACACCACCTGATCTTCCATGATTCGCTCCTTTCACTTAGTATGTTACATGTAGCATGCTTGCAAGCGTCATACATGTTGCAGCATGGACCAGTATTTTACCCCTCCTAGGGGCCGAGTAACATCCCACCGCAGAACTACACCACGTCTCGTCTGTCCGTTCATCTGTCAACAGACAGGTGGGCTGTTCCCACTGGTTCACATTGTGGTGGCCAGAAAGTCCACATGGTTTTTTCCATAAAATAAGACACAGTTTTCATTTTCACCAATAACTTCACTGATTTGGATAACCTGAGTATTATTAACTATTCCCCGCATGGTATGAGGTTGACAGTTCTCAATTACTGTCTGGATTTAATGGCTGTCAACTCCAACTGGTCTACTCGCCCTGGAGCATCACCGGCTGAAACCTCCAGCACGGACCTTCGCAAACCACTCTGGACACGTTTGATCAGGCCCGGCACCTTCTCCACACACTGCACAAACCTTTTATTTTTTTGCGTTTCAGCTGTGTATTTACCTTTTTTGAAATAATAAAGCATAATATGCAGAAAATGTGTATTTTCTTCTATCTTCAATACTGAAATGGCTATACAAAAATTCACCAATTTTGATGTCTTTTTTTAATGCAGGCTGATATGACAGCTGTCACAATACGATCTATCAGAATTGTGTCGAATGAACTTAAAGACAGCTAAGCGCTACTAGAGCCATCCATCATAGGGAAAAAACCAAAGGAACCTTCTGGCCAACCGAACAATTACAGTAATGCTTTACTGAAGTCCCACAAGCATTAAAATGTAATTATTAATGTAACTAAAATGTCCAAAACATGTAAAAGTGTCTAAAACAAAACCAAAAGCAAAGCTGTCTTTTGTCATCCCATACACAGCTGGAAACAAAAATGTAATCGGCCCGTTCAGTTTCTCGTGGCCCCAAACTTTTCCAAACGGACATTCACGCTTATTCCACCCTTGGTTTCTGTTACCAAAGCCAGCCTCTAGCCTGAAAAAATCGCCTACAAAATGCTTTCCAAAAAAAAAAAACAAGGTGATACAAGGTGGTTGGTGACACAAGGTGGTCTGTGACACGAAACTCAAAAGCTCTTTAAAAAATATTTCTCATCTTTCCAGGCCCTCACACGGCCACCCCACAGCGTACTTCCCATCCACGGTGGACTTCCCGTCCCGTCAAGGCTCGTCAGAGAGTCGGCCGCGGCTTCCTCTTGTGAAATCTCCTTGTCGAGCAAGCACTGGGCCTCGATGCTTGCTGACTGCCGAGCAGGGCCAGCTCACCCCCCCCCCCCCCCGCCTCCCAACCACCCAGGGTAGGGGCCCGAAGCCCTATTCTGCAGGGCCCTGGGCTGCAGGCTGTGGTCGCCACACTGCCACTGCCAGTGACAGCTGAGCAGAGGGCCCTGCAGGCAGTGCAGCTGAGCAGCTGTGCAGCTAGACAGCAGAGTTCTCTGACGCCTTTGGGTTGCGAAATTTCTGTCCTTGGAGACTTTAAAAGCCCGAGAACAGTGCTCATGCCTGTGGATCAGCTTGCACTCCTACCAAGAGGCAGGAACGAGCCGCTGGCCTGGGGCTCCCTCCGCCCCCACGGCTCCCAGGCAGACGCCACAGAAACACCCACTTACTATTTGAACTGCACCCGGTACACCACCGGCCCCTCGTCGCCGCTCAGGGACACCGGCTCCCAGCTCAGAACCTGCTCGGCGTTGTACAGGTGGATCCTCGGGCTCTGAGGGGCAGGCAGCTGGGAAGGGGAGTCTTGAAAGGGACCCAGATTGAGAGAAGTGGGGGAAGAGTGGGAGAGAGAAGGGGGGGCAAAGGAGACAAATCAGTTACAAACGTACTGAAAAGCACGCTGCCATCCGACAGCTCAGGTTTTGCCCGAGTGCGGAAATGGCGTTACCTGATCCCCTGGCACGGCTCCCAGCCCCACCTGTGACTAAGATGCACGTTTGACCCAGCCCGTGGGGAAGCAGAGGGCGTGGGGCTGCCTTTCCACCTGCAGGCACCGGCTCTTCCGGGCAGGCCCGGGGGCCGAGTCTGGCTGGCCTGGGACACCTGTTCCCCTGCTGGTGTGCGAGCGTGACCAGGTGGGTCACTGACAGGCAGTGTCCCTTTCGAGAGTAAAGCATAAATAAATAATGGCATCTTCACAGGCTATGGTGCAGATTAAACTGGTGGCCATGTGACATGCACTAGCCCAGGGCTCTATACCAAGGTACCGGGCGGAAAGCGACACACACACACACACACACACACACACACACCCAGAGCAGGTGGGAGGGCGAGACCCGTCCTCTGCGCTTCATCAGAGCAGCTGTGTCTCTCTGGGGCCCCCAGCGTCACAAGCTCTGAGCTCCCCAGTCTCATGACCCCCAGACCAGGCCACCTGCATTCCCAACAGGCTCCCCGGGTGATTCTTTCAAGTGTGGATGTGGGAGAACCACAAACACCAGAACCGCACACTCCCCAGGAAATCCCCGAGAGGAGGATCCCCTCCTCGGGGTGACGGGGGATGACACACGCTCCCCCCATCCCCCACCCACAGACACTGTGCAGGACTGGCCCGGAGCCTCCCAGCTTGGAGCCTGCCTTCTGGCAAGAAAGCTCTGTGATGATGAGACTTCCTGTGAGATGAGATTAAGGAGAACCGCCCAGAGAGTGGAAAGAAAAGTTTGGAAAACGTGCTGTTCCAGAATTCAAAGCAGGGAATTCCACGCCCACAATCCCAGGAAATGCATCCAATACCGAAGGAGAGTGACCCAAGGGGCCCACCGCTGGCCGGTCGCCTCCCCTTCTGCAGGTGAGTCCCCGACAGTCTGTGGCCATCTGCTCACACACCGTCACCTCCACAGCCACGAGCCTGGGCTGAGCGTCACTCCAGCTCTCTCCTGAGCCAGTGACACTTGTCCCAGTTCTTACCAGGCCTCTGAAAGCCCGAAGGGCTGCTCTCTTGGGGCGGGTGCACTGGCTCACTGGGCTGCTGGGGCCCACCCCCCAACCCCCCCAACCCCTGCCACCACCGAGCTGACCACTGGAGTCCTGCTCCCAGGGAAGGGGCGAGTTGCTCAGTTAGGGCTGGGTGCCCCTCGGGGAATCTCAGAGACCCCTTTCTGCTCCTCGGTCAGGGTCCTGTCGATGCTGAGACACACCACCACCGACACCCCCCACACTTCGGCACGCAGTTCTGGAGGGCAGGAGCCGTACACAGGTGTCGCCGGCAAAGGGGCAGGCCAGGCTGCCTCCTTCTGGGGCCTTGAGGGGCGAAAGGCGGCACACCTTTTCCAGCTCCCAGGAGCTGCTCACCCTCCCCGGCCCGTGTCCCTGCCCCCAGTCACGTGCTGCCACCTCGGGGGCTCTGGCTCTCCTGCCTCCCTCTCCCTTCTTTCAGGGGCCCTTGGGCGTATACTGCATCCACGGGGCCCAGCAATCCAGGGTCTCCCCTGTCCCAGGGTCCTTCGCTTGATTTTATCTGCAAAGTCCTGTTTGCCACATGATGTGACATAGTCCCAGGCTCCAGGGCTCAGGACAAGGCTGTCTCTAAGGACCACCACTCGGATTCTGCCCGTCTGTGGGGCACAGTCAGCAGGGATCCCCTCTCCCTCATCCTTCCCCAGGTGTCCTGACCCCTCATCTAGATGTTCAGCTATGACAGGAAGCCCCAAGGGGTCCAGGGCTGCAGAAAGGGCTTCCTCCCCAAGCGACACGGGGACCCTGAGTGACGGACCGTGAGTGACGGCTGATGTGCCCAGGAGGGCCTTCCACTGTCTAACTCCTTACGGAGGCGTGGGGACGGGCCTGCAGCTTTGCTCTGCAGTTGAGTTTTTCGGAATCCCCGTCTCCCCGCGTTTAGGGCTGTGCATTTCCAGGGAAGTGCCAGGGCTGCCACTCGCCAACGACCGCCCCCACCACCACCTGGGCGCCTTTCCAGCCTCCGACGGCCTTGCCCCTTCTACCCCGGCCTCGTGGCCTCCTTGTTTCTGGGAAGTGCCGGACACACTCCCACCTCACGCCTCCCTTCTTCTGGAGCCTCCTTCCCAGTCTCACCACAGCTCTGCACCGCACCCCCTTCAGGTCTGTGCTCTGGTGCCTCCTAGTCAGAGCTGCTTCCTGCGGACAACGCCCGTCGGGGCCCGGCCCGTCCCTGCTGGTTTACGCAGGGTGGTCAGGAGCAGGGCCTCCGCACCGGGTGCCCGAGTTCCTGGCCGCACGCTCCCTGGGGGGAGCTTGGGAAGGGTGTTTAACCTCTTTGTGCCTCACCGCCTCATCTCCGAAACGGGGGTGACAGCTGCACAGGCATCGAAGGATCAGGATGGGCTGACTGAGTGGACGTCTGTGCAGGTCGTCAGCGCTGAGCACAGTGTGCCGCTGCCAGGAGGCTGGCCCCGGTGTGCCTGACGTGCCGACGACACTGCACCTGCACCACGGGAAGGCTGGCGCTGCTGGCCCAGGGCTGTTCCCTCCCGTGTCCGTTCCCTCCCGTGGCTGTTCCCCCCCGTGGCTGTTCCCTCCCGTGGCTGTTCCCTCCCGTGTCTGAAGCGCAGGCTCCAGCTCTCCTTCGGAGAGCACGTGGCCGGCTTCCGTGCCCCCGGCTGGCACCCCTCCACTCAAGCCCAGTGTACCGCCCGGGCGGTCTCCCCTGCCTTCACCTTGTCCTCCCCTTGCTCCGGACTCAGGGGCTGTGGCCGGCAGTGGACAGGTGGCCAGCAATGGGCCATCTGGGTGGCTCTCGAGGCCCATATCAGGGCTACGGCCTGCTGTCCACAGCGGGAAGAGGGCAGGGTTTAGGACACAGGGTTTCAGCCGGAACCCTGATCCCATCATCTATGTCACCTGTGCCACAGGGTCCTGCCGACACCACACTGGAGCCCGTTTCTATAGCAACAAGGAAGCACTACCACCCCTCCCACGGCCGTAGTGAGGGCCGGATGCGAGACTTCCCACGGGAGGCCGCACCAGATGCTGCTGCCTGGCGGGACCTCTCAGGTGGGGCTGTTCCAGGTGCCCCCCGAGAGCAGCCTGGTACCTGGACCTGCAGCTGGGCCCCTGGCCCTGCGCTGGGCACTGCATTCCACAGCCTGACCCTGTTGAGGGCAGCTGGTGTCCCCCTGCCGGATGTCTGTGTTGCAACGTTCCTTTGACGTGAGAAAGGTATTGTGACCATCGCACCCTGCTTTTGCCCACCCCGCACATTAGGTTCATGGCAAAGGGGAACCAGCGAAATTCAGGTTCCTACTCAGAAGACCTAAACACGGGGAGGTTATCCTGGAACACCTGGGGGGCCCAATGTTGTCACCAGAGTGTTTCTCTAGAGACGGGCACCGGCCAGGAGATGAGTCTCCCCAGAGGCCCCCAGAAGCAGCAGGCCCCCAACGACACCTTGGTCACGGCCTGGAGAGACCTGGCCCCGCCCCAGCCTGCAGGGCTGTGCAAGGACAAGTCTGCTGTTTCAAGGCCTGCGGCTGGTGGGCGTCTGTCCCAGAAACCACAGGAACACAGTCCCCGCGGGTGGTCGCCGGGGCACTGACGACGCCCTGACACCCAGCTCCTACAAGAGAAAATCACAGCCCCAGGTGGGTGCACAGAGCCCCGCCCCACCTTCCTTCTCGACAGGTCGGTGGGGCGGCAGTTCCCGCACCGTCAACGGCAAGGAGAGAGAGGCCGGGTGTCCGGTGTGACCCCTGCAGCTCATCACCGAGGCCCGTCTGCTCCCCCTTCCTGCCCCGACCCGCCAGCCGGATCCACCCCAGACCCAGGCGGTGAGACTTCTGCAGAGTCAGGAACAGGCTGTCCTAGGTCTTGGCTGAGCACAGCACAGTCCCACGTACAAATACAGCACGGTTACCACCACCGTCCATCCTTCAATCCCAACATTCGAAGGCCCTTTAAGATCTGGACATCAGTGTGTTATTGTGACGAGTGCGAATCGTGATGAATACCGGCGAGCCCACCTCCTGGCAGGCACCCCGCAGGCGAGAAGGCGAAAAACATCCCCGGCTCTTTCCAGCCTCAAGAGAAAGCAACATCATGAGCAGAGATGGCCTGTCCGTGGGCGGGCAGTGAGAAGCACCAAGCCGTGGGGCGGGGCGCCGGCAGCTTCTCCTGGGCCCCCAGTGCCCTCTGCGCAGAACAGGGGCTGTCGACGCAGACACTGCCTACAGCGCACCGACAAGGGACAGGCTGGGCAAGGCCCCAGGAGAGGCCTGTGCTGGGCTTGCCGAGACTGAACAGTAAGGACCTGCGGGCGACAACCCTCGGTGCCGCCGCCCGGGGCCACGAGCAGGGCGCCGGGCTGACGCCTGAGGAGGAAGAGACTTTCAACCACGGTCACAGAAAACTCAGAAGCACGGTGGCAGGAAGAAGGGTGCCACAGTCAGCTATCTCCCAGAGGGGCAGTCCCCGCGGGGTGAGCCTGCACTGGGTCTCGCACACGCACATGCGTGCACACACACACGGCCGTGTGCTGGAGGGCCGGGGCGGGCTTCTGGCAGAGGGTGACCAAGGCCCTTGTCCCAGCTCATGTGACAAAGGTGTTCGTTCTAAAAAAATATTAAAAGTCCCCTGAATCCTCAGCCATAACCAGGAAGTTGGCCTCGGTAGCCACCAGTGGACACCAGCTTGTCATGCAGACCCTATTTTGCTCCCCAAAATGGAACGGTTTTGTCTGTTTGTTTGGGAGGAAACTGGGGCTGTGACCTACTTCAAAAGAACGGGAGAAAAAATTAAGAAAGCTGGTGTGTAACACACGAGCCCTCTGCACCTCGGCCCCAGGAAGGGTCGTTATTACTACACTGAGAGAGCCTGTCCCACACACCCCAGCTGCGTAGGAGTTTCAACTGTCGAAATTACGGACAGGGGAGCTACGGGTGTAAACTCAACCACAGCGGCTTTCTGCCGTTGGGGATTTGCCGTCTTTCTCCGTGGTTTCGCACATATTAGGAGGGTTGTCCACTCCAGCCGGCACATCTCGGCACCGCGATTCTGTGGCACAAGCACAGGTCCAACCCGCGGGGGACTGAGCAGCTGCTGCGGCCACTCCAAATAGGAGCTGGAAGACATCGGTGGTGACAGGCGAGTCAGCTGACTCCAACACCGCACGGTAAGAACCGCTGCAGACTGGTCAAGGGCAACGCTGAACAGACCCTAACCCCTCCGAGGGGTGGGCAGTGCAAGCCTCCCTTTCAAACGTTTGCTTCCAGCCCTCCTGTTTCTGTTCGCTGACCGCAGAAGCAAGTTCATGATCACTAAAGGACACTTGTAAATTACGGAAAAGTGGGGGGACATTTTTCTCTGGGACCCATCTACTATGTCATTACTGTTACTATTGCCACCTTGTGTTTTGACTAACAAAGAGTTTCTTTTTAAAAAATCCCAGTTTTTAAATTGCGTGGGATGGGGAAAGTTCAAGGGCCACGACAATAAAGATTAGTATGATGAGGTATGAGGAGCTGCTTTTCAAAGGGTCCGTGGTGAGGGGCCCCTTCATTCGCAGGCACCACACAGCCCCAGGCGGCGGCAGGTCCAAGACAGCCAAGCCCATGGAGGATGGACGTGTCTTGTGAGTGCGGCAATGCCAGAGGAAGTTTCTAAACCCTTCTCTCCACCCCCGGGGCTCACCGGACAGGCAGCTCCCAGACAGCCGCTCCGGTGGCCCTCAGGTACCACTGCTTGCCATCCCAGCTTGGGTAACTGTCAACGTTTTGCCAAACCCCAAATGTCACCTGCAGGAGGCCCAGGGAGGCTGCGAACCTGGCTGCTCAGAACCTGAAGCCGGCGGGGGTGGGGAGTCGGGAGTCAGAACCCCCATCCGGAACCGAACCCAGGGCCACTCCTGGGCAAAGCCAGGAGCTGAGGTCGTTGTAGGTAAGGTCCCTCTTATCAAGGATCTTGGAATTTAAGGGCCGCGGTGTGGGATGCTGGAGGAAGAAACAAAGCTGAGAAACTTCAAACGGGGAAAATCTCCACCTTCTGGAGGTCCCCGGTGCGACCGGGCCGGGAGGTGCTCACAGGAGGGGCCCCGCCCGGCACACACACACACAATGTTCTCCCCCTGACACCTCTGTGGGTTTTCCTTTCTTAAAATCGTTTACATTGGCTCGTAAGCATGGTCAGCTAGCGTCCGAGGTAATAAGAGGCAGAGCCCAGGTGAGGCGCTGTCTGGGTGGGCGCAGAGCTGGGGTCAAGGCCGGTTCAGGTGCTGCCCCCCAACACCGGGGTCCGGACAGCTCTGGGTCTCCCCCATCTAACTCGTCCTAGTTTCAGCCCCTCTGCCAAACACATCCGGCCGCGGCGGGGCGGGGGCGGCTCCAAATCCCGGGGTGCGGCCGGCGGCTGGCGGCCCGGCACCCAGCGGCCAGGCAGGGGGCGGGGGCCGCGCCTCCACTCCAGCCCCGGGGCGGGGGAGGGGGGCACACCGCGCAGCGGGCGGGGGCGGCCCTGTCCCCCGCCCCGGGTTCGCTCCCTCCTTTTGAGAAGCTGGGTGGCGGCGCGGAGGCCGGGGCGCCGGGAGGGGCGCCGGCGCCCTGAGGTCCCCGGGCTTCGCCCGCCGCTTGCCCGGAATTCCCCGCCGCCACCGCGGGGCTCCCCGCGCGTCCCCACCCGCTGCGGCCTGGGGGCCCGGCCCCGCTTACCTGCCGTGGGGGCCGCGGCGCCGAGATGCAGCAGCAGCCACAGCAGCGGCGGCGGCGGCCGCATGGCCGGGCTCTCGGCGCGGGGCCGCGGAGGCTCAGGGCGCGCCCGGCCGCGGCCGGGGTCCGCCGAGCCGCTCCGGTCGGGCGCAGGCGGCGCAGGGTGCGCCGGGCGCGGGGCCCGCCCCTTCCCTCCCACTCCCCGCCCCCGCGCCCCCTCCCGCCGGGACTTCCCTCCCCGCCAGGCCCGCTCCGCCGGCCGAGCGCTCCCGGCGCGGCTCCGGCCGGGCGGCTGGGTCCGGGCGCGCGGAGCCGGCTTCCGGGAGCGCGGGGGCGGCGGCGCGGGCCGGGCTCGGAGCGAGCCCGCGGGACGGCCGCCGGCCGGGGGAGGCCCCGCGACACCCGGGGCCCCCACCCCGCGAGGACGCCCGCCTGTAGTTTCAGTGTTTGCCTTGTTAACGACTCCGAAGTACATGGGACACGTAGCCCTTCGGAGACCAGGGGTTAACGGCACCGAGTTAACAGGACCTGCGCGAGGGCAGGAGCGGGGCCTCGGGGGCGCAACGCGGCGGAGGGGCCCGGGCGCACGAGGAAGTGCCCGCGCGCGCGCCGCTGCGGGCGGGAGGCCCACCCTCCGAGCCGGGCCTGCGCGGTGGCTCCCTGGACGCCGCCCAGGAGGATCCGAGTCGGCCGCCCCCCGGAGTGGCTGTGAACCCGCTCGGCCCGGAGGAAGTTGGCGAAGGAGGGCGTGGGGGGAGGGGAGACCAGAATTAAAGAGCGGGGACCCCGCGCCCCCAGCCGGGCGAGCTGGCCACTGCGTGTTTGGCCACACGGAGCTTTGCTTTGGGACTCGTTGCCTTTTGCTCCCTCTGCCGAGCTCTGGAAACTGGCAGCCGTTGTGACGATGGGTGATGAACCCGATCTAGCAGTTGTTTGCACGTTGCTTCGAGTGAGCTTTTTAACACACACAGAACGTTTGCCTGGCAAATGAGAAAGTCAGGTCTAAGTCGGAATCCGCGACAACGGCGCGTGCGAAATGGGTGCAGGGAACGCGACACCGAGCAGGCAGCCGGGTGGTGAAGGGAAACAGTTCCCTTTTTCTCCCCGACGGACATGCTTTATACTCAGGAAGCAAGACTGTCTTGTTGAAGGGAAGGGCAAACGTGCATTTGTCCCCGTCAGGCCCGGGAGGGCTTGTCTCTGTGTCGCGGTTTCAGGAGCAGTGACAAGCCGGTGGTCTGGGGGGGGAGGGTGGCACAGCCTCCCCGCCCCCCCCCCCCAGACCCTCCTTCCAAGGCTCAGCTCTGCCAGAACTCAGAGGGCTTCAGGCGCCCTCGCAGGAGTCCAGGGCCCCGCACCACCGCGGGAGCGCGCACCTCCTACTTGGATGGGCAGCTTGCTGTCACCTCAAAGATACAACGTCTGCCCTGCCTGGTATAGCTCAGTGGATTGAGTGCCAGCCTGCAAACCAAATGGTTGCCAGTTCGATTCCCAGTCAGGGCACATACCTGGGTTGCAGGCCAGGTCCCCAGTTGGGGACATATGAGAAACAACCACACATTGATGTTTCTCTTCCTCTCTTTCTCCTTTCCTTCCCCTCTCTCTAAAAAATAAATAAATAAAATCTTAAAAAAAAATACAACGTCCTCAAAGCAACCCTGCAGCAGGTGGTCATGGAAAGCCCTTGGTGGCTGACATGTCCACTTTCCTGCTCCTCCGGCCGCAAGGCATTTGAGGTCACGACAGGTGACTTGGAGGACTACAGGGTCCTGCCTGGTGGGGACAGGCCAACCCGTCAGTATTTCTCGGGAAATCTGTCTGGCCTCCACTTCCCCACTCTGTGGGGAGCCCCGACCATCGGTGCGTGGTGGGTGTCGGGTTCCGTCCCCCGCACGGCACCCGCCTAGAAGTGGTTGTGCATCACCTTTCAGTGGGGCGCTGTCGGCAGCACCTCCTCTGTGGAGGTGGAACCACTGTGGAACCACTGGAAGCTGGAACCTCAGGGCCCTCCCTGCACAGCCTCTCCGGTGGCCACGGCGGGGGAGGGGTAGTGCTGGCACTGGGCTCACACGGTCGGTCACATGTTTTTGTGAAAATCTGCAGAGTAAGAGGTTTTCCCCACAGTCGTCTGGCCCTTGGTCTGCCCCCCTCGACTTCTGCTTTACTGTGCCTGCTCGGGCAGGGTTGGTGTGGCTGTGCCGCTTCCTCCAGAAATGTCCCAACATTAAGTATCAACAAGTGGCGAAGTTTAAAGAAATGTCTAAACGATCAATAATAAGAAACGGCTCTTCCTTGGCGTTGTCTACGGAGGTGGCTGCCGTGGAGGTGGCCCTTACTCGGCATTATGGCTGCCCTCAGACCCCGAGTGAAACCCAAGGTCCTGGAACAGAGGGCCACGATCAGACCAGCCGACAGGTCAGAACGCAGAAGAACCGGCGGACACCCAGAGGCAAGGACAGCCGGTGTGCAGCAGGTGCACCCGCGGGATCTGGTGCCCAGCACGGATGGGGGGGGCGACGAAACGACAAAGTCCACAGCGTCACGGGGCTCGCAGAGCGGCTGGTGCGCGGCCAGCCCTGCCGTGCTGACTGCTCACAGCGTGTCCTCGGAGGACCTCAGAGCCTCTGGGCGCCGAGCAGCCCGGTGGCCTCGGGGTCACCAATCCCGACGCCAGGCTGTGCAGCGCGGGAAAGGAGTAGAGAGATTGCGTGCACATTGTATCTGTGTTAACAAAACCCTAAAATTCTGCCGTAATAAGAAACGTTTCAGTCAGTGATTCTCAAGGAGAGACTGAACTCACTTTCTACAGAGCATGTGACAAAAGGCTGTCAAGTGGAGGGGCGGAGACTACAGTCAGAAATGGAGGTAAAAGAATATTAGAAATGAGCTGATACAAGTACATTTTTGCAATGGCAGTGGTGTTTAGCGCTTTAAAAAACTGGTATCTTGTGATTACTTTCTCATTCTAAACACTTTGGCTACCTCATTTTGTCTTCTTAGTTGTGTTTTTCTCCAGAAAGGGCTCTCACATAGCATTGAATATACAAACTTCACCCTCACAAACCCAAGTCGCCCCAGCCGTTCCTACGATCTGCCGCCTTCCACCCAGCTGATTGTCTCTGAGTGTCATCCTTCTGCAGAGTCTAGAGGCCCCCCCCCTCGGGGGGGCAGAGGGGGCCGACACTGGGTCACAGCCAGGGGTGCATCTGTGTGTGTTTTCCCTCAGTCCTACATTTGGGGGGGGGGACTCCCATTTCCTGGATGAGACCGAGTCTCAGAGAATTCAGTGACTCGCCCGGTGGTGCCTTTGTGTTGGGTCGACTGCCTTTCCTAGGCCGTGCGGTTAGCAGGGCTGCAAGGCGTGCGTTTGTACTCGATTTGGAAGGTGAAGTCGAGGTGCGGCCATGTTCTTTTTCGCCTGGGAGGTTGGGGCAGGGCGTGGGGCATGGCAGTCACAGCGCTGAGACGTGTCTGCTGGCGTCCGGAATGGCAGGGACCGCGGCCAGGCCGAGACTGCTCCAGCTCCTGCTGGGTCCCCCTCGGCAGCTTCCCTGTCTCCTGGGCCAGGCGTGTACCCAGCTCCCCGAGCACGGGCGCCAGCCTTCTTGCAGGACCCCCCATGCAGTTGTCTGAGTCGGAGGCTTGGAGATGGGGAGACACAGATGGGGGTTCCAGCTCAGCCTCAGGTTCCCGCTTGTCCCTGCGTCCCCCACCCCTTGTCCACCCTTTCTTCCTGACCTCCTGTCCTGAGGACTTCAGGCTCCAGCCCCAGACACGGGGGTAACAGTCCTCTTAGACTTTAGCCAACTCACATGACTGCTCCAGGTCAAATCCCTGTGTCACACACACACACACACACACACACACACACCACGTCACGTGGTGGTCCTGCTCTCTGACCCCAAACTCACCCATCATACCTCCAAATTGCACAGCCAGCCAGCAGCAGGGTGGGCTCCCGGCCAGCCCCACGGAGCTTCAGAGCCCTGTGCCCCTCACACTGAACCTTCCCCTGCCTGTCACTCCTCCTGCGTCTGCCCACCCTGCCCCTGCTGTGCGTCTGCCAGTCTTGGAAGGTCACGTGCACACCATCTCTTCCCACGCCTGCCCGTGCTCCCTTCTGCCCCCTTCTCCTCCCCTCCTCCCCCTCCCCATACCCACCATCTAAAGTCTAAAACCCCAGCTCGGGCCTGAGCTCCCGCTTCCCGAAGACTCTGCCGCCTTTCCCTGGCGGGGGCATCCACGCCTCCAAGAGTGGGGGTGAGTGCCCCCCAGATTCACACGAAAGCAGCAAGAGCTTGGCACCTGAAGCAGGGCCCCCAGCAGTGCTAAGTGGAGCGTGATTCCTTCTTCGGCGTCCTCTGTTCCGAGGAATGCCGCTGCAGGGGCGGAGGGCTGGCACTCAGGCCAAGGCCAGAGTCACCGCAGGTCCCCGGGACTGCGTCCTGTCTCCTCCCTGCCCTCAGGCCTGCGCCTGCCCTCTTCCTGCGAGCATTGCACTCTGCTTCCCCTGAAGGGCCCCCCTAAATCCTCGCCCCCAAAATCACATGTTTTCTCCTCTTCTCACACCTGTGGGGACCCTCGCCAGAGTATCAGGAAATATTACCTTCTGCGTTTCATTCCCGGGGAAAACGGATGGATAACATGCTGACATCTGGCAGAGGGCAGAGGGAGTAGGCAGAGGGCGGGGGGGCGGGGTGTGTGTGGAATCTCTCGGTCCTTTCAACCCTTTGGAGGAGAAGGGCCCTGGCGGTGCGGCTCCATCGGCGGGAGCCCGGCCGGGGTTTGGGGAGTGTGCCCTGGAGCCGCCTGTGAAACGCGCACCGCAGGTTCGTTTACAGGGAGAACGGGGCTCCCTTCCGTGTGTGTGCACGCGCTTGTATGTGTTTTGGAGGGCTGCTGGGGCCCGAATGTGTTCCCCCAGATTCACGTGGTGAAGCCCCAGCCCCCGCTGCGACAGCGCTGGGAGGCGGGGCCTTTGGGGTCACGTGAGGTCAGGAGGGGCGCGGGTGATGGGAGCCGTGTCCTCTCACTGAACAGGCCTGGCGCAGGTTGACCCCGGACTTGCAGCCCCGCACCGTGCGAACCCAGGGTCTGCGGCTGCAGCCGCCGCACGCGTGGCATGTTGCCGGGTGGCCGAGCAGAGTCAGACCAGCGGCCTTGCTCTGTGGTGACACCAGTGGGTGAAAGAGCCCGTCGAACGGCTGCTGGGATTTGGGACGGGAACGTCCGCTGCTTCCGTCGCAGGGACGCGCCTCTGGATTCAGAGGCTGTTTGGGAAGCAGCAGGAGTGACATTTCAGAGTCCGCGTCTGCACGGCCACACGCAAGACCCGCGTGAGCCAAGTCGGGGGAGCCACTTGCTGGTTTCATGGCCACTCCGAGGTCACTCGGCAGCGTCTCTGGCCGCAGAGCCGCATCACCCACTGAGGGGCGCGATGGCAGCCACAAGAGCCTGGCGTCTTGACCCACTCGGGAGGCCTTCTGTGGGCTCTGTGGGCTGTCGAGACCATTCTGGGGCCTTTATCCACTCCCCGAGGGACTCCCCTCGGTGCGGGGACCCAGGCTGGGCCGCCCCCCGCCCCCCGCCCCCAGGCAGCATGTCCCCGGAAGCTGCCTGGGCCCCTGTTCCCCGGCCCTGGGTGTTTTCTCCGGCTCCTGTGACGCATCACCACCGGCTGGAGGGCCTGAAACAAAACTGTCACCTTCCTGTTCTGGGTCCGAAGTCCGCACCGGGTGGGCAGGCCTGTGTCTCCCCCCTCGGATCATCGTGGGGCCTGTCTCGGGCCGATTCCAGTCTCCAGAGGCGGCTGCTGCCTTACCCGGGGTGGGGGCTGCTGCTCCGCTCTGCACGCCCCCTCCCTTGGGGCCGCCAGCCCGACTCCTGCACTTTTGTGGTTTTTTTTAATTGAGGTGTAACTGGCCTGCGCTGACTCTGGGCGGACAACACAGTGATTCAGTGTAGGCGCGTGTTACCCATGACGTCTACGGTACGTCCAGTTAACACCCGTCACACAGCACACAGTTACACACCTTTTTCTTGTGATGAGAATGTTTTTTTTTAAGATTTTATTTATGTTTTAGGGAGAGAGGAAAGGGAGGGGCAAAGAGAGGGAGGGAAACATCATGTGAGAGAGAAGCGTGGACCGGTTGCCTCTGGTTCGTGCCCCCCGCTGGGGACGGAACCTGCAGCCCGTCCTGCGCCCTGACCGGGAGTCACACTGGTGAGCTGTGGGCGAAGCTGACCGGACTGGCACCTCCAGGACTTACTTACCTTATAACTGGGATTTTGTGCCTTTTACCTCTTTCAACCGTTTGGCACCCCCCCGCCTCGGGCAACCACCATCTGCTCTCTGTATTTATGAGTTTGTTGTGTGTGTGTGTGTGTTGTTTTAAAAGGACTCATTTCACTGAGCATAATACCATGGAGGACCATCCATGACGTCACAGATGGTGGGATTTCCTGCTCCCACGGCCGAGGGACAGTCAGTGGCATCTGAGCCCGTCTTCCTCACTCACTCACCTGTGGGTGGGTGTGTCTCCTCTCCCGACACTCCTGCCCCCCTTTCCCATGCAGGGACCCTGACGCTTCCCCCGGGCCCTCCCAGACAGCGCAGGGACTCTCCCCGTCCCCAGGTCCTTAACTAGTCACAGCCACAGAGTCCCTTTGGCCTCCCAGGGTGACATATTCGCAGCTTTTGGGGGCTAGGACATGGACATCTTTGGGGGCCTTATTCAGCCCTCCACTGTGTGATGCCAGACAGATGGGTGGTCCTACTCAGCGCCTCTGCCTTAAGTGCTCACATCCCTTCAGTCTCGCACTGTCCCCTCGCCTCACACATGAACTTCCAAGGCCCAGCGTACCCGGGTGGCCCCACACCAGCGAGCCCTGTGCCTGGAATCCCACAGGCTGCACCCCACGGGGCTGTCTGCCGGCCGGCATGCACGCTGTCCTTGTTCAAGTGGGTGCACTGTGCACTTGGCATAAAAGCCCAGCGTGAGAAAGAGGGGAAAGGAGAGTTCACGTTGTTTTCTGGAGCTCAGGGTTCGGGCAGGTGGCTGTGCGAAGGATTTTCTGTCTTCCTTGAGAATCTGTAGGAGTGCATCTGTGAGAAAGGCTCTGAGTTTCTGACAGGAACGAGGCACTGGAGGGGCCAGGGCCGGGGGCCTGCTGACCAGCCATGGGCTTCCTGGTAGGCCCGTCAGAGAGACACCACGCTGCCCTTCTAGGCTTTTCTGTCGCCACAAGTACGTTTCAGACGCTTCTGGTCACCAGTGTTGGGGGTTCCCCCCACTCAGCAATTCTCCGCTACCCCAGCTGGGTGTCCCGTAATTCAACTCGGCTCGGACTCCATCCACCTGGAGACAGCATCTGACCCCACAGGTGAAGGGCTTGGCCCCACGAGACTGCCCCCCACCCCAGATGCCAGTTGCAAACAGGGTAGGTCCCCGGGTCACCCATGACTCTGGCTGACTTGGCTGCGATTGGAGGTTCCCACGACCCCCTCCCCGGGTCCCATGGATTTCCTGGAGCTGCTCACAGAACTGAGGGAAATGCTGGCTCACGCTGGCCAGCTGACTGGAGAACCTGGGGGGGTGACGGGTGAGCAGGCGGACGCGGGAAGACGTAGGGTGAGGGCTGGGAGGGCCCGAGCATGGGCACTTCTCTCCCCGTGGGGCCGGGCTCCTCGCCCTCCTGGCACGGGGGTGCCTTCGCCACCTTGGAAGCCCCCCGCCGGGCCCCTCCTGCCGGGCATTATGGAGGCTTCCTTCTGCGGGTCTGATTCATCAGAAACTTCCAGCCCTTCCCCCTTCTCGAAACAGCCAGAGCTGGGGAGGTTGAACATTCCAAGCTCTCTAATCAAGACTTGGACTTTGTGTTGACCAGTTTCATCCTGGACCCACCCAGGAGCTGACCCAGAGTCACCTCCCTTGAACAGAAGACACTCCTCTCACGCAGGGCAGGGCGCGAGGAGGGCTCAGGAGCCCCAGGCCAGGACCCAGGGGCAAAGACCACAGACAGTTTCTACTAGGCCACACCCGGAGAGAGAGAGGGCTAGCGGGACAGCAGGTTTCTTCTTTGAATTCCCTCCTCTCCACAAGCAACTTTTTTCTGGGCACACATTCTGGGCACGCTGCAAAAGGCTCCGCCAGGACGGACTTCCAGGAACAGCTGCGTGTGACGTAATAATGCCGGGCACCTGAACCGACATGCTGGCGGCTTCGAGTGGGCAGCGCCCAGGAAAAGCCAGCTGCGATCCACGACTCCCTAACCCCAGCGGGAACTCCCTGACTTGGCTAAACCTTCCAGTGGCGGTGAGAGCGGAACTGTTAAAAAGCTCAGCGCCACACCCATACGCAGGGAGCAAGGACCACGGAATCACTTTTGTTATGTAAACAAAATCAGATCTGGGCTCCACCTGCAACTCTCCAGGCCTCTCGGAGGGCCTGCGGGTGTGGGGCCTGCTGTCAGTGCAGCTGAGCTAGCCTCGAGTCCACTCAAAGGGGTGGACTGAGGAACCAGGGGAAGGGAGGCCCCACCTCTCTCCCCTACTGGCTGTCTTTGCACAAGCCTGCCCCCCGCCCCGCCCCATCATCTCCTGCACACGACTACAGCTGTGTCCCCCGCGGGCCGCACAGAGACACGGTTTCTAGGCCACAAATTACACTGCACGTATCCCCGTCACTTGAAATCATATTAACTGAAAAATAAGAGGCCTTTCCAAGTGGGGGGCAGCGAGCGTTTTTTTGAGGTCGAAGACGGCTGTGTGGGGAGCACCGATTCGACAGGAGCCTGAGGAGTGTTCTGCTAGGAGGCAGAGGCCGGGGCAGGGGGGGGACAGGGGAGGGGGCAGCGACACCGCCGGAAGGGAGGTATTTCTGTCCGTGCAGGGGACAGCAGAGTGAGGCCAGCTGCAGAAGACGTGTCACACTGTCGGCCCACTAGCCACCAGTCCGGGAGGCATGGCTGCTTCCTTGTCCCCTGCAAACAGTGGTCAGGGACCCAGGGCTGCTTGAGACCTGGCCCGGAGCTATTTTGCCTCCTCATTGGCTGGCCAGTCCCCACAGTGCAGGCAGAGCCTGGGTTCTGATGGGCCGTTCCCTGAGGCCCGAAAGTGCGCAGACACACGGGCTGCCGCAGGACTCGCCGTGTCGGAGGGTCCAGGGTGTGGCCGGCACTCTGCCCCTGAGGAGGGAGTCTGGGCTGGACATGCAAGCAGCCAGCTGCTCCTCTGTCCCCCAGACTCCGTGCAGGGTCACACAGTGGGCGTCTCGGCTGCCGGCAACTGTTCTGTGGCTCTCACCGGGCAACCCAGAGGGTCGCGGGTGCCCTGTGAACAATGGGGCCCTCAAGGGTCCCAGGGTCAACAATGTGGAGAAAGGCCTGGAAATCTGAGTGACGACTTCAGCAGCTCTCCGTGAAGGGAGAGGGGTCCAGCGAGAGTGAGGACTCCCAGTGGAGAGACCCGTGTCTCTCAGCTGGCAGCTGGCTCGGGGAGTCAGCCCCGTGGGCCAGGACAGAGCGCAGTGACTTCCCACTGCTGATACCACCGTCAGACCCAGAGGTGGCTCTGCAGGGCTGGGAAGGGGCTGTGGGTCACTTGGGGACATTGGACGCTCATGGTAGGATGAGTTTGGGCTCCTCTTTGGAGAGGCGAGAGGACCACGGCCTTAAAGAGCTCCTGGACACTTGATGCTAGAGACACCCCCTGGCCAGACATCCCCTGGCAGGGGCCGCCCCCGGAAACAGGGCCCCGAAGCTGGGGAAAGGCCCGAGGGTGAGGGAAGGCCTGGCTGCAACCTGGGGGGCCCCGAGTACACTTAGAGGCAGATGACTCCCACTTCCTGACATGTCACCAGGAAGACCTCGGTAGCTGGGATCGGCCCAGGGCGGGAGGGGGGGCCGTGAGGGAGGCTCAGCGGCCGGGACTGCAGGCCCTGGCCGGGGACACGCATCCCGCCCACTCCGCCTGTGATTTGTGCCCGACCGGCAGAGTGGGGGTGGCCGAGGGCTCGCACGGTGCTCTTTGCTCTCTGTGGTTGAGGTGACAAGACACTGTTACCGGTGGTGAGAGCCCTTCGAGTTTTCGCCGTTGACAGAGGAGACAGAGTGACATGTGGTTATCATGTTATAACCACACAGTATCAAAGGTTACGGAGCTGAGTGTGAAAGTAACAGTAAACCGTAAACCCCGAGAAGGGCAGGACGCCCAGGAAACGATTCCTCGAAGCCTCCCAGTCCACCCAGGACCGCGCCGCACGGCCCGGCGGGCACTCCCGGGGCCACCGCTCCCGCTCCCGCGCACCGCCCCCGGGGGCCGTGTCCTGGGGGCACTCTGCGGCCCCGGGGAAGAGCGATTGCGAGGACTGGTCACGTCGCTGATGTGCAGGGTGGGGTGCGTGGGCCCCACCGAGTTCTGGAAGCAAGTGTGCACAATCAGCTCCCGAGACTTGACCTGGGCAAGTCCGTGTTGCGGGCTGGGGAGGCGTGTGAGCTTCCTAAGGACAGGACGGGGACCTACAGGCCCTGCCCCAGGGCCCTGCAGCCGAACTGGAGGGGAGATGAGAGAACAGGGCGTGCGGGGAAGGCAGGGCGGGGGGAGGCAAAGGTGGCTCTCAGAAGCAGGGGGCGGGTTGAGAGAGTCAGCTGTGGCTGCAAAGGACCGGGGAGGCCAGGTGTGGCGGCAGGGCAGCAGTGACTTGCAGAGAGCTGCGGGCTCCCCCCACCCCACCCCACCCCAGGGATCCTCGGGCCGCGCGTGGGAGTGAGGAACCCGAGTGTGGTGGGTGGCCTGGTGGGAGCTGAGGAAGTGGCGGGGCCAAAGGAAGCTCGCGTCTGCTTGTTGAAGCTGAGGGAGGCCCGAGCCCGTTTAAAGGTGGGGGCACGGTGGGGGGGCGGGCGGAGGAGAGACGGGAGATGCGGAGAATGTAGCGGATCCAGTTCAGGCTGCGTGACCTCGGCAGCCCACCCGGAACGCCGGAGACTCTTCCATCGCTCGGCGGGCGTTGTTCGAGTTTCGCTTGTTTTGCAGGGAGAACATGTTGACGTTTTGTCTGTGGGGTTGAAAACAGCAGCCGGAACCTGTGTCTCTGAGAAGCTGCCAGGTGCCGAAGGTCACGGAGCACGTGACTCCATTCGTACGGGACGCGCAGAACAGGCAAATAAACCCACGGAGGCAGGAAGCAGGTCGGCGGCTGCCGGACGTCGGGGGAGGGGAGTGGGCCGTGGCTGCTCCGTGGGAGCCAGGTTTCCTTCGGGGGTGGTGACAGCGTTCTAGAACCGGCTGCAGGCGGGGCGGTCGCACAGTGCTGTGAACGCGGTAAACACCTCTGAGCCGTACACTTGAAGAAGGGTGACGTCACGTAGTGTGACTTTCATCTGCGTTGTAATCAGCGCCAGCCCTGAGTGGTGCCCTGCCCAATGAGCGGTTGCTGGAGTCGGTGTCCCGCCCTCTGAGGACCCGGTGCTCACCAGCCTTGCAGCCACGGGCAGGCCCCCCTGCCCACAGCTCGGCGACCTCTGGAGGGGGGTGCTAACACCTGAGGCAAGGTGGCCACGGTTGGCTCCCTGCTGCCCCCCCAGCGGGGTCGTGGGGCTGCTCCTCCAGCTTCACTGCATCTCAGGTTTGCGCCAACGCCAGGCCCCAGCACGCCACGTGACCCGGTGTCTCGGATGGTCAGGGACCGTGGGTTCTTCTCGGACTCAGCACTTCTGTGCTCTGGCCGCACAGGCGGGCGGAGGTCAAGGCTGCTGCTGGAGAGGCCAGGGGCCAGTCTCAGGCTCTCCGCTGGGGGCAGTTTCCCCTGGAAGTCCCACGGCCACAGTCAGGGGTGTGGAACCAGGCCTCGAGGGCCGGGGAGGAGGCCGGATTGCAGGACAAGCCCTGGGCGAGGGGCGGAGGCATCTCCTCCCTCGGGGAAGAGGTGGGAATTTGCCCTGCGATGCACATTGAGTGGGAAGGCTACGTGGCGATGGGCCCTGCAGTGACACCGCGGGGAGGCCGCCCTCCGAGTCCTGCTGGTGGTGGTGCTGTGAGCTGGGCAGGACACGTCGGGTGGGACCGGGGCCTCGGCTTCAATGCCGTTGGTCTGTGACATCAGGACGTGCCTTGGTCTGGGAGAGGCCCACAGACTGATGGACTCATGGGGTGTCAAGGAGACTCCAAGAAAGAGTGACCAGGACTCTTTCCTCTGGAAGGTCAGTGTTATTGGGGTGCATCTGGATGGACTGGAGTGGGGACAGCCCGACGGAGGCTGATGGAGGAGAGAATGGGGACCTGACTCACCCCATGGGCTGGGTGTCTGGGGGTGGGGACCTACAGGATGTGAACTGTGGGCCCAGAGCCTGTCACTTCAGGGGAGTGTGGGCCTGGGCCAGCCTGTGGGCACACGCCACCTGCACGCTGGGGGTGCCTTCAGGAAGTGGCTGGTGCGAGTTGGAAGTGGCAGCTCCCCCCCTGTCATGACAGCCCCGAAGTGCTGACAGCCCAAGTGTCCTCCGCCAACGTAGGAACGGAGGGACACCGCGTGGGGCAGCCGTGTGGCGGCAATGACCCGGCCGTAAGAAACGAAGGGCTGGTGGCGCCTGCTACAGCCTTGCAGACACTGTGCCGTGTGGAAGGGACTGCCGCAGAGGGTCGCACCGCGTGGGCCTCTCCTGCTGTGAGCCGTCCAGTCCGTGGGGACAGAGGGCAGGGCCATGGGTCCTGACCGGCCCCCTGGGCACAGGCTGCCATTCTGGGGTCACCATGTTCCCCCAACATGCCACCAGGGCCACCCCCATGGGCATGGTGTTTGCCGTGGGACCCCTGCTCCTGAAGCCCCCGCCACAGGGGCAGAGGGGGATCCGGACAGACAGCAGAGGGGCACACAACCTGTGGGCTCCCTGCGCCCTTGGTCCCCTTGCCCCAAATGTGGGTTTTCTGAGTCATAGAGCTGGTTGTCACCAGAGTTTCCGTCTCCTGTCTGTTGCCAGGCCCTGTCTGCCAACCCACTGCGAGTCATGGCCAAAGTCATAGCTGGGGCCAAGGAGGGGGGGCCCCAGGTGGCCCAGCCCAGCTGCTCTCAGCCCTGGCTGCACTTCCGAAGCTCCTGGGCCTGTGTGAACACCAGCAGCGCCCAGGCTTGTCCCCTGAGCCTCTGGGTCAGGTGGGTGGGTCCTGGGGGCCCGAGCCCTGACTGCAGAGAATGCATCTTCTGCAGAAATGATATCACACCTTGGGCCACGCAGCCGGAGAGGCATCAGGCGGCTGATTAAAACAAGTATTACACTGTCTTCCTGGGCTTTGTGCTGTCCTTGATGTCTGGTGCCTTTCTGAGATTTGTAACTTGTAGTTTTATTTCCTTCTCCTGTGCAAGTATTCACGTGGGTAAATATTTTGCATTATTTTTCTCAAAGATGGGCTCCCGACCCTGTAGAAGCTTTGTGCCCCCACGAGACTTGGATCCGCCTCTGGGCTCAAGGCTCTTGTAGGTTCAAGTTCAGCATTTTTGAAGGAATACATCATAATCTCACACCACGTCACAGCCCCTGGGTAGCCGGGCATCCACTACCCATGTGTTTAGGGAGGAGGGAGGAGACAGTTCAGCCTATAACAGCTGGAAAAGCTAATCTACTGGCTGGCCTCCTTTAACTTTTTATTTTATTTTTATCTTTGAAAGAAAAAAAAAAAGAAAAAGAAAACCGTTTCACCCAGTGTCTCAGCCAGGCTGCGCTGATACAGCAAACGCCTTGGGTGGTCTGTAAGCAGGAGCTTCCCGCAGTGTTCTCGGCCACCTGCGTGGACTCGGCTTGCAAAGGCAGGTGGTGAACTGAGACCTCCTTCCGGGAGGGCTCCGCGTCCCCTCCCCCACGGGACTCCCAGGAGGCCCTGCCCAGTCAGCAGGCGGAGCCCGGTGCTTTCCACTTCTCTCGCCCCTTTGTGACCCGGAGAATAAATATTCTGTTTGTTTATTCACGCATTCATTTCACCAGTAATGGTCCCTGAGCATCTACTGTGTGCCAGACACTTCCTGAGCACTGGGGAAGGCCAGGGGCTCAGAGAGAGTGGAAGAAGAAAATGAAAATTCCTGCCCATGTGGAATGTATATTCTAGGGCGGGGCTGGGGGGGACATAAAATATACAAGCCACTTAAGTTAAAACGTGTTTTTCCTAGGAGAAAAGTAAGTCAGGGGAAGGGTGAAATTTGTGTGTGTATGGGGGGGTGTGGAATTCAAGAGACAGTGAGCACGGCAGGCCTGCCCCTGACAGTCTCACGTTCAGGTGCAAACTGGAGGGAGCGAGGGTGGGGGCCTCTGGGACAGGCTCTGCCAAGAGCTGGCAGCGGCCTGGGCGAGGCGGCAGCTGTGGAGGTGGCAGAAGCGGTGGGGTTCGGTGTGTGTTGGTGGCGGCGCTGACAGGGTTTCCTGGAAGATGGAAAGTGAGAGGGGGTGTGGGGAGCGGGGGAGTCAGGCGTGGCCCCAGGCTTTTGGTCTCAGGCCGGGACGGGAGCAGTGGCCAGTGCTGTGATGGGGACGCCTGCATACGGGGATGGTGGCTTTGACTCCTGAGCAGCGTCAGCCACACTCATTTTGTGACGGGAGACTCAGTAAAAAAACAAGGTGACGTGTCTGAAGCACACGGTTGTAGATTCTTCTAGATAATCGGGAAACCGTGAACTGTGGTAGAAACCACTCATCCCAGCGACACCCCTGTGACGTGGTGGGAACATGCCAACCTCGTGTGTGTCACCCTGCTGCATCGTGTCACACCTGCGGTGTCGTGGGTGACAGCTGATGCCCCCCGAGCGCTGGGCCTTCTGATGGACGGGGCCGCCGGCCCCAGCCCAGGCAGCCAGCGGCTGCAGAGCCGGGACGGGAGCCGGGTTCTGGGCCTCGAAGCCTGTCTCTCCGACACATGGTTTGGGGCCTCACTGCAAGTCTGGCCGCTGCGCCACCTCCGCGGGAAGGCCTGCCACTCACTCCGAGTGGCCCACCCCCTGGGGCCCGAGGGTGCGCTCGGTCACTCACTCGTTCTGGTGGCCGAGTTGAGTTCCCCCCGGGAAGGTCAGCTTCCCTGCAGGACAGGAAGCAGAAGCAGACGCTGCTGCTTAGTCAAGGGGAGTTTTCTACATTTTCGACAAGACATTGCGCATTTGAGGAAGTGGATGGACAGGCCCGTGGGTGGGCCCACAGGCCCCAAAAGAACCGGAGAAACACTCACTTCTCCATAACGATGGCTCAACACCAAAGGCGCGGCACGAGAGGGGCATGCACCCCGAGTCTGCGACCGGCCGGGCTCAGTGGGGAAGAGGGCCGTGCCCCGCGGGGCCTGGAGTGCGGGGCCTGGAGTGCGGGCCCGGTTCGGCGGGTGAGCGCATGTTTTTGGCCTAAATTTTTTCACCTTCCTTTCCCTGAAATGACAAAATCAGCCGCAGTAGGAAGAACGGGCTCCAGCTGACACACTTCTTGATGGTTATCGTCACTGAGACCAGAGTTACAGGAAGTGATGCGGGTGGCAGCCGTGCAGGGCCAGACGGGAGTGGGAGCGCGGGTGCTGTCCCAGTCCCAGTCACAGAAAAACAACCGTGGAGGAAGCGCCACATTTCACCCAGTGCTCTCTAGCCCCACCCCCGCAAGAAAATCTTAGCTGCTATTTTCCACATGGTTATGATTTTAATGAAGTCAAACAGCTGTTTCCTGCCCAGAGGGAAACGGACACTCGAACCCTGGAGGTCACTGGCCGTCTGAGACGAACTGTCCACGGTGTACGGACGCCCAGGGAGGCTGCCTGGGCCCTCTGCTCAGCACAGCTTACAGCTGAATCAAGGCGTGGCTGGATCCGTTCTTGACTGCAGATTCTGGGAGGAAAAAATAATCCTCCTCCAGCTTGCTCTTGTTGCCGGCAGAATTCAGTCCCTCGGAGCTGCAGGATGCGGCCCTGGCCCTGACCTGAGGGCCCCCTGCCCTGCGGGCTGTGCCCCCATCTCCCTCCTTCTTCAGGTCGGTGGGCGTGTGGAGTCCCGTCTGACACCCTCTTCTGTGACGGGCTGGGCAGATGCTCTGCTTGGGAAGCTCCGTCCTTGCGGGAGCACTGCCCTGTCTCGGGGTCAACTGTGCCGGGGACATACAGGAGGAGAGCCGGTCCCGTTTGCAGACCTGGGCACCCCACGGGGCACCTGGACCAGGTGTGGCGAGCGTGGGGCCTGTCTTCAGACCCTGCCAAGCACACCCAGCCTCAAGAACGACCCACCCGCTTCCGACCTTGTTTCCCCTGGCTGCGGCGTGGGTCCCCAGCTCTGAGGTCCAGGCCGGCCCTCGGGAAGTTCAGGGCAAGGGTCCGGTCTGCAGTAGGGAGGGCCCTGTGGCGCGTCCCGTGCTGGGCAGCCCCTGCGTGGACAAGCCCCTGGAGAGGGGTGGTCCCGGCCGGGGTCCCTGGCGTGAGGCAGCCCCTCGGTGAGGCATTCCCTGAAGACACTGGCAGTGCCGGGGTGGCTCCTGGCAACGCTTCGGCCAGCCAATGGGGGAGACCCCTGTCACTCCTGGCGGGTGCATGGCGGCAAGGGCGCGGCACTCAATGCCGCTCCTCCAGCGTTCTGCAGAGTTGAACCCCAGATACCCTATTACATCCTCCATAAACGTTTCCATGTTGTGTCTTCAACATACAAGGAACCAGGACACCATTACCTAAAATAAGTGAGTAATTCATATTGTAAAATACGGTTGGTGCTACAATTTTTTATTGTCTCTGAATGTCATAGACTTCCCTCTCTCTTTCTCTGAAGTTTGCTTGTTTAAATCAAAATTGAAAATGAACCCCGGCTGGCGTGGCTCAGTGGACTGAGCACTGGCCTTTGAACCACTGGCCTTTGAACCAAAGGGTTGCCGGTTCGATTCCCAGCCAGGGTACATGCCTGGGTTTCAGACCAGATCTTCAGGATGGGGTGTGCGAGAGGCAACCACACATTGATGTTTCTCTCCCTTTCTTTCTCCCTCCCTCCCCCCCACCAAAAAAAATAAATAAATAAAATCTTTAAAAAAATTGAAAATGGACAATTTTTCCTTGTGGTTGATTTGTTTGTGACGCCCGATCGCTTGCACGTAGTCTGGGGTTTGCTAGTTGCCTCTGCCCGACCCCTCGTAGCTGCTCCCCCGCACTCCTGTGAGGCAGTTATGGATCCAAGGCGTGATGGGCTCAGGGAAGACTTTTCGACAAGCCTGCTCCACGGAGGGTGATGGGTTCTCCCGTCACATGCTATATGATGTGTCTCTCTTTATGAGATTAGTAGCTGTTAAAGTTTAACATCAGAACAGGGGTAATCGTGATAAAAGTTTACGAAGCAACTTCTGACCAAAGGCCAACTCAGAATCCAAAGGCTCAAGGAGTGGCGACACAACCCTGCTCCTTCCAGGGGTTCCTCCAACTCAAAGCTGCACCCCAAAATGCGGAAAACAGGGCCAGCGAGGTGGTGGACCCTGTCTCGGCCTTGCAAGAAGCTGCGGTCACTCATGGACACCCACACTAATTGGGGGAATGTCACCCATTCCCATAAGGAATGCATTTCTCATGAAATTTTACTTGTTATGTTCAAAAATGACTTCTCGAAAGTTTTGGAATATTTGTGGTTTGATCACGTGTATACTATTAAGAGTTGCCGTGATAGTTCAGTGCAGAAGAAAGTTGTTATTTTAAAATGTTGAACTTCTTCTGCCGGCTCATGTGATCGGCCCTTTCTGCCCCCTTGCAGCATTCTTGTTACAAAGTGACACCTCCCTGGGGAGGTCACCTTCTCCGTTTGTCATGAACCCATTCTCACTGCCTAGCAGTAGAGGTAATTGATCACAAAAGGGACTTGTTTCCCGGCCGTGAGGTTTCGTTGCTGTTGTTTGTGTGTTTTAATATTTAGAGACGATGGTCCTAGAAAATAAAAAAACAAAGTAGCATATCAACTTACGTGCTTTTTTGTTGCAAAGATATACAATGAGGGGATCAATAAATACATCACACTACCATAACCATCTCTGGAAAGAAGACGATGGATTCAGGGAGAAAAAGGAAAGACACAAATTTAGGCCCCATCAAGAAGAGTTTATAATTTCAAAGCAGGTGACGGGCTGGGGAGACAGCGTGGGGAGGGGTGTGGGGTTTTGACCTCCAATTCCACTGGATACCTTACGAGAGTGATAAGGAACGTCTATTTTTAGATGTTAGCACTGACAACCTACTGGAAGGTACATCCTTTGCAACTATTTAAACTTTTCAGGAAGTATTTTAGAGGTCAGTGAAATGTGTGAAGGACTATAGGGCGTACAGAATTCTCTCTGGGCCCTGGGCCAGGAAAATGTTTGCAAACGGCACGAAGGTCGCCTGCCCTTCTCCCCTGCCTGGGAACCTTGGCAGGCCTGTCCCTCCGCGGTGCCACAGCCTGGGGCGGGGTGGGGGGGGGTGTCTGCTCGACAGCAGCTAACGCCAGCACAAGCCCGGGCAGGTGGCTAACTGCGCTTGCTTGCAAAGCAGATTTGCATATACGGACGCTCGGAGCAAGCCGTCTCTGTGCCTGAGTCTGGCCACAACGTGCGGGGCGGAGGAGAAGAGGGCTGGCCCTAGATGAAGGAGGACAGGATGTGCCGGGAGCCAGGGACGGCGCTGTGGGTGCCCGTCTGCCCGATGTTTACTTTCTGTGAAAATCGTGACACATGTTTCTCATTCACTAGCCTTTGGTCTCGCAGTCGCTAAGTTGGCTTCCTCTCCGTGCGTCCTGCCCCTCCTTGCGTGACTCAGAGGTTCTTCCCATCAGCCGGAGGACGGGACGGGACCACCGCAGCTGAATGGCCGTCAGAAAGAAACAAAGCCAAAGACTCTCCCAAGAGAAACATGTAACGACTTGAAGGTGGCCTGCAGCAGCGAAGGCCAAAACAAACACGGACATCCACACTTGTAAAACCACTAAATCTTTTGACTAAAAAACCCCCCACAAAAATCCTATTTTTCTTTTCTAAAACAATTAATTACAGATTAAAAAAAACAATGAATAATTCTTTTTTAAAAAGTGTGGTAAGGAACACATAGTACAAAATTTATCATCCTAACCATTTCGGTGTTTAGCTCGGTACCGCTAACTGTACACATGTTGTTGGAGGACAGGCCTCTAGAACTTTTTCTTCCTGCAGAGCTGAAACTCCGTCTCTTGAACAGGAACTCCCCAATTTCCCCTCTTCAACTCCCTGCGATTGCCACGGTCTCTGCTTCTTTTGATTTAACGTTTTTAGACTCCTCATATAAGTGGAATCCCAGGATATGTACATAGATTTGAGACTGGCGTATTTCACTCAGCATGATGTCCTCAAGGTACATGCATGGTGCGGCGTGTGACAGGGTTTCCGCTTTACAGGCTGAATAGAAGACCGGAGTTGGAGGAGTCACGCTACCTCATATCAAGCTACAGTACAAGGCCGTGGTCATCACAACACCCTGGTGCTGGCGTAAAAACAGACACACGGATCAGTGGAGCAGAATGGAGCACCCAGAAGTAAACCCGCACCTTTATGGTTGATTAATATTTGACAAAGGAAGCAAGAACCTACAATGGGGTAAGGACAGTCTCTTCAATAAATGGTGTTGGGAAAATTGGACAGATATATGCAAAAAAAAAAAATGAAACTAGGCCACCTTCCTACACCACACACAAGAATAAACTCAAAATGGATTAAAGACTTAAATGTTAGACTTGAAACCATAAAAATCCTAGAGGAAAACATAGGCAGCAAAATCTCAGACATTTCTTGTAGCAATATTTTTTTCTGATACATTGTTTTGGGCAAGGGGGATAAAAGAAAAAATAAACCAATGGGACCAGATCAAACTAACAGGGTTTTTTTGCTCAGCAAAGGAAACCACAGACAAAACGAAAAGACGGCCCTCCGAGTGGGAGAACACCGCTAGAAGAAGTTCCAAGCCGGCGTCTTTCAAACTTAAGACCCGTTTAGGGGGCATGCTAGCGCTCTTCTAGAAACTAAAAAGCTTGCTTTCACTCGGATGGCCATCTTTAAGAGAGGAGTACAAGCATATCCAGGAACCGTCACAGTGAAGCCACTGCGTGTTGTGTGCAGGGCACCCTGGGGGCGTAGTGGCACCATTGTGGCCATTGGTAGGTGCTGGGACATGAACGGGGACAGACCTCATGTGATCTACTTCATGCCAACAAGGTCAAATGGCATTAACCACGTGGATACCCAGTCGTCCAACAGTCCAGCAGTCCAGTCAGAGATTCATCGGAGTTTGATTGAACCTGGCTCATCGCTGGGTGAGGCAGACGAGTCACACTGACCTCTGAAGAACCTTCCCGCTGACCAGATCATTCTGCACTGGCGACCTAATTTCAACAACACAACATTGTTCTAAATACCGAATTAATGTTTTTGCCTTAGTTGTATTGTTTTCCAGTTTTGACTCTAATTAATTTGTAAACTGGATTTGTTTGTGTGGTTTATGAGAGCTACAAACTGAAGATTATATTTAGTTTTAAATTCGCACATATTTAAGGAAGATTATGGTAAAAACTATGCCAAAATTGGGAGGCAGCAGAGAAACTTTCTTGGAAAGGGGTCCTGACGTTTCCCAAGTTTGAGGACCACTCTGCCACACACACAGGTCTCATGGCCAAAGGTCGTCTCCTTTGTCCTCCTGACTTCAAGTGTGTGTTCTGGGGGTTCTCAGCCTGACCACAATTCAGGGTCCGCTGAGGGGCTTCACAAAAGTACGCACCCCAACGGGGGGGGGTCACACCGTGCACACGGCAACGAAACGGGCGCTGGAGCAGCAATGCCGATGCCAAACAGAACAGATTTTGAGACAAAAATTGTTGCCAGAGAAAATAACATTTCACAATGATGAAAAGGTGAATCCATCAAGAGAAAGAAACATTATAAACATATACACATGTACCAACAGAACCTCAAGTGCATGAACCAAAGCAGATAGCGGAGAAATAGAAAATTCAACAACAGCCCTGGCTGGTGTGGCTCAGCAGATTGAGCACCAGCCTGCGAACCAAAAGGTTGCCAGTTCGATTCCCAGTCAGGGCACATGCCTGGGTTGTGGGCCAGGTCCCCAGTTGTGGATGCAAAAGAGGCAGCCGATTGACTGATGTTTCTCTCCCTCTCTCCCCTCTCTCTATAAATAAATTTAAAAAAAATTTTTTTTAAGAAAACTCAACATTTACAGTTGCAGTCTTCAATATCCCTCTTTCCATGACACATAGAACAACTGGGCAGAAAATCAACGAGGAACTAGGAGGCGCGAGCAATCTGGCAGACCCAACAGACCTCACGGGCCTCCACGGCACACGCCAGCCAGTAACGGCAGAAGACACGATCTCCTCAAGCACACGGAACATTCTCCAGGACAGATCATATGCTGGGCTGTGAAAAAAGTTTCCATCAATTTTAAAGGACTGAAATTTTAAAAAAGCATGTTCTCCAACTGCAATGAAATAAAATTAGAAATCAATTAACAGAAGGAAATTCCTAGAACTCAAACAACATGTGCATGAACAACCAATGGGTCAAAGAAGAAATCACAAGGGAAAGTAGAAAATTAAATCACTTAGAGGTGAATAAAAAAAAAAAACACACCACACACCAAAACCGTGGATACAGCTACAACAATACTCAGAGGGAAATTTATAGCTGTAAATGCCAACATTAAGAATGAAGAAAGAACTCAAATCATATCTCCATCTTTCCCCGTGAGAAACTAGAAAAGGGAGAGCAAACTGAGCCGGGAGATGCAGGAGTTCGTGAGTGGCAAGTATTGGAGTGAAAAGTAAACAAGGGGACTCCGGCCGAGGGGGGCACCACGGGAGGACGTGGCTCACCTCCTCGCACAACCACGTCGAAATTACAGCCCAGCTTCAAAGCCCTTCTCACTCAGAACCATCGGAAACGGGGCTGAATGGAAGTCGTACGACTACGAAACTGGAGAAGAGACCTCACTGAGACTGGTAGGAGGGGTGAAGGTGTGGAGGTGGCTGGCCCCACACTCGTGTGTGGGGGGTAAAAATTGACAGGGATGTCTCAGGAGTGAGGAGTCCCAGCCCCACAACAGGCTCCCCAGTCCCACGACAGGGCTCCAGTGCCAGGAAGAGCAGCCCCCACAACTGCGGGCTGTAAAACAGCGGGGATTGAGGCTGTGGGAGACAGAAACAGCTGGACTAAAGGGCCCGCACACAGACTCACTCAGACTCACTCCCTCTGAGCTCCAGTGTGGGGAGCAGCAGACTGAAAGGCATCAGAGACGTACAGGGAGAAACTGAAGTGTCTGGCATTCGGGCGAGAGCTGGGGGCAGGTTTCTCCCAGACAGAACTTCTGGCAGAGGACGCTGTTCCTTTTCTGAGCCCTCCCCGGACAGAGCCCTAGAGCAGGCAGGTAAGTTGGCACCGCATCTGAGACTCCATCCACCTGGCTCACGCTGTTTGACCCACCCTGGTGATTCCATGAGGCCCTGCCCCACCTAACTTTTAAAGCTGTTTCCAGTGGCTTTTCCATCCCAATGGCTTGGCCCTGGTTCAGATTTTCCTAAACTCTTTCAAACAAGCAGCATCTGGCTTCAGCAAGCCCCAAATCTCTCACTAAGTTGCTCCAGGCCCAGCACCAGCAGCAGCCACCTGAAGATCCCTCTGCAGCTCACGCTGTGTGACCCCAGACAGAGCACAGTCAGCGGCTGACCTTGGGTGTGCCAATAGCAACCAAGGCTCAACTACAACAGGAGGGTGTACTCAGCCCACACAGAGGGTGCGCCTTGAGTACCCCGCCTGGATAATAGGGGAGGCTGTGCCACTGGACCACTGGGCCCTACGGTACCAACTACATTACACCACTCTACCAAGCCTGGGAGATGTAGCAGCTGTACCTAATACATCGAAACAAACGCAGGGAGGCTGCCAAAATGAGGAGGCAAAGAAACATGGACCAAATGAAAGAACAGAACAAAACTCCAGAAAAAGAACTAAATAAAATGGATTAAGCAATCTAGATGCAGAGTTCAAAACACTGGTTATAAGGATGCTGAAGGAAAATAGTGAGGGCCTCAGTAGGGTTAAAAAAGTTCAGTTAGAAACCATGGATACACGAATGGATATAAAGAACAATTTACAGGGAATCAACAGTAGGGTGAATAAAGCTGAGAATCAAATCAGTGATTTAGAATATAAAGAACCAAAAACCAACCATTCAGAACAGCAAGAAGAAAAACAGAACCCCCCAAAATGAGGATAGTATAAGGATCCTCTGGGACAACTTCAAGTATACCAACATTTGCATAATGGGGGTGCCAGAAGGAGAAGAGAGAGAGCAAGAAACTGGAAACCTACTTGAGAAAACGACAGAAATCTTCCCTAACTTGGTGAAGGAAATAACCATACAAGTCCTGGAAGCTCAGAGAATCCCAAACAAGATGATCCTGAAGAGGCCCACTCCAAGACACATCATAATTAAAATGTCAAAGGTTAAAGATGAAGAGAGAATCTTAAAAACAGTAAGAGAAAAGCAGTTAGTTACCCACAAGGGAGTTCCCATAAACCTGTCAGCTGATTTCTCAACAGAAACTTTGACCAGAGGGATTGGCAGGAAGTATTCACAGTGATGAAAAGCAAGGACCCACAGCCGGGATTGGTCTACCCAGCAAAGGCGTCATTTAGATGGAAGGACAGATGAAGAAAAAGCTACAGGAGTTCATCACCACCAAATCAGCACTATATGAAATGTTAAAAGGTCTTCTTTAAGAAAAAGATAAAAAATATGAACAATATAATGGCAGTAAATACATATTTATCAATAATTGGTTCTAAAAACCAAAATGAACAAGCGGAAAAGGAACAGAATTCTAGATACAGAGCATGTTTTGATGGTTGCCAGATGGGAAGGGGGCTCGGGAGGGGGGCAGAAAAGGTCAAGGGGCTAAGAAGTACCAGTCGGTAGTTACACAAGGATCATGGGGTGTGATACACAGCACGGGGGCCACAGCAGCCAGAGAACATGCATGCAGGACCTGTGGACGCGGACAGCAGTGGGGGCTGCCTGAGGGAGTGGGGGCGGGGGCGGGGGCAAAGACAGACACACTGGGACAACTGCAAAAGCATGAACAATAAAATATAACTAAAAATCAATGAAACAGAGAATAGAAAAACAAGAAAGAAGATCAATAAAACCAAAAGTTTGTTCTTTGAAAAAGGTCAGTGAAGTTGACTAACCTTAGCTCGAGTGGCCAAGAAAAGAGAAAGGCCGAAATGCCTGAAATCGGGAACGGAAGAGGAGCCACCGCTGGCCAACCGGCAGAGCCGAGAGGACCCTCCAGGGACACTGCGTGCCGTCCTGTGCCAGAGCACTGGGCACCCCCGACGGAATGCACCCGTTCCTAGGAAGACACAGACTGCAAGCCTGGTTCCAGGGCGAGTGGGAATCTGAACAGACCACAGCGGGTAAAGGGTCGAATTGGCAACCCAATCCGATTACGTACAATCCGGCGTCCCACAGAGACAAGCCCAAATGGCATGGCAACACTGGGAAGTTTTACTGAACCTGAAAAACAATGAATAACAAGTCTCCGCAGACGCTTCAAAAAAAATGGCCAGGGAAACCTTTCCCAGTTCATTCCTCGAGGCCGGCGTCACCCTATCGCCAGCAGAGATAATGGCGTCACAGGGAAACTACAGACCGACGTCCTTTCTGAGCATCGATGCGGAAATCCCCCGCCAGACGCGGGAAGACAGAACCGACAGCACGTAAAAGGCTCGCCCGCCATAACTGAACGAGTTCTACCCCCGGAATAGAACGCAAAAACCAATTACACCTTATCAATAGAACGAAGGACAAAAAATCATCTTGGTGGACACAGAACAAGCATTTGATAAAATTCTGACACCCTTTTATGATAAGAACAGTAAATGAAATAGGAATAGGGGGAGATTTCTTCAATCTAATAAAGGAAGACTACAACCCCCTCCCCCCAAAAAAAGCCCTACCCAGGGAACGTCCCTGTTAACGGTGAAAGGCTGCGAGCTGCTCCCCAGAACCGGGAACAAGGCTCCGTGTCTACTCAACACTGTCTTGGACGCTCTCGTTGGAGCCATTAGGCGAGGAAAACAGATGCAAGACTTCCAGGCTGGAAAGGCAGAAGGAAAACCATCTCAACTTACAGATGGCAGAATTGTGCGCATAGAAAACCCGGAGGAGTACACCAAAAAAAGAGTTAATACGTGAATTTGGTAAGGTCACGGGATGCAAGGTAAATACACAAAAATGTTGTTTCTAGACACTAGCAATAAATGATTTGATAAGTAAATTAAGAAAATAATTCCATTATTAATAGCATCAAATAGAAGAAAACACTTAAGAATAAATTTTAAAAAAGAAGAGCAAGGCTTATACACTAAAACAAAAAGTCATGGAAAGAAATTAAAAAATGATTTTATTTATTTATTCTTAGAGAGAGGAAGGGAGGGAGAGAGAGAGGAACACCAATGTGCAGTTGCCTCTCACACGCCCCCTACTGGGGATCTAGCCCACAACCCAGGCATGTGCCCTGACTGGGAATTGAACCAGTGACCTTTTGGTTCACAGGCCCGTGCTCAATCCACTGATCCACACCAGCCAGGGCTGGGAAAGAAATTAAGGCAGATCTGAATAAATAGAAAGATATCCCATATTGATGGCCTGGAAGATGTAATATTGTTAATATGGCAATATTCCCCTAAATTGGTCTAGAGATTCAATGCAGCCCCTGTCAAACTCCACCCGGCTTTGTTTGGACAGGAATTGAAGTGCTGACCCCAAACCCACTCTCTGTTATCTCGTGCACTGTAGGGCATCCAGCAGCATCTCCGGCCGCCGCCTGGCGGATGCTGACTCTCATCGGTGCTTGGGTGCGACGGGCTTCGGAAGCCAGGTATTTGGAAGGTCCCCTGAGCTCGGAAACATTAAATGCCAAGGAGATACGGGGAGATGCCACGGCCTCTGCCACGATGCTCGCCCACAGGGCTCAGACACACTCGTGTGCCACATCGGTTCACACCAGGCTGCCGCTGGTTCGCGTGTGACGGTCGGTCCCAGTGAACCCAGAACTGAAGACCCTCATGACAGGGAGATTAGTCAGACAGCCACAAGCTACAGTCCCGCCTTCTGAAGACAGTCTCCAGGCCACGACCCACCCTCCTCCTCCTCCTCCTCTCTCCCGACTCTTTCCTAGTCATTCCTGGGCCTTGAAGCACCCCAGAGTGCCCCAGAATATTCCCACGCCCTCCAGCCCACCTTTGTGTGCACCTGTAACTGTATCTCCTCGTGGGCGTCAGAGGGACTTACCTGCCCCGGCCTGTGGTCAGCTCCTCCCTCTGCCAGCTGGTCTGCTGATGCAAGGGTAGAATAACCAGGCTTTGGATTTAGTGGAGCCCTTACTGGTCCTTTTGCAAAGTGCCCCTCTCCCCTCCCCCATCAGCAAACCAGGATCTCAAGTTCAGCCAAACCTGACGTGCAGGTTCCTCCAGGGACGCTGAGAGCGGTGGTGAGGGAGGCCAGTGGGCTGCTGTCCCTCCGTCCCGCCCCTCAGGAACCCAGCACCCCAACCCCTCACGGTCCAGCTGGCGCCTCGGCGGCGGCATTTCGGGCCCCTGCGGTGCTGTTACACTGGCCCTTCCATGCGTCGGGATGCATGGGCTGCTGGACCCTGTGATCAGGTGCCCATTGTCACGTCACCTTTGACATAAGCTGGTCCCCGGGTCTGAGCCGCTCTCTGACAGGAGTCGCCGGAGAAATGGAACCACCTTGGGTGGCGGAGAGCCAGGTGCTGTGCGGGGCAGGAGTGTGCCCTCGGGAGGGTGTCCCCACTGGGGTCCCTGGGACCCCTGACTGTGTTAGGTTAGACGGCAAAGGGGAAGTTAGGGGGGCTTATGGGATCGAGGCTGCCTCTCAGCTGACCTTGAAACAGAGCGCTCACCCTGGGTTTGCGGGTAGACCCAGGTCAGAGCACTGCCACGTGACAAGAACTTGACCCTTGACGATGTTGCTGGCTTGAAGACGGGAGAAGGGACGACAAGCCAAGGGGTGAGGGGGAAGCCAAGGAGCCGGTTCCCCCCGAGAGGCCCCAGAAAGGCACACTGGAGGTGTCGAGGTGTCAGCGGCGGGTGGGGCTCCTGTCCAGCTGCTGAGGGGCTCCTCCCCGTAATAAGTGGGGGTCCTCCCCGTTATAAGTGGCAACATGGCAACGTGTTACTTTTCTGTTGCTATCTAACAAAGTAACCACAGAGGCTTAAAACGACACAGTGGCTACATTGCAGACAGGCGAGGTCCGGGTTGAGGAGCCCCTAACAGGTCTCACTGGCAGGAAAGTGCAGCGAGGTGAGGTGACCTGTGACCTGCGCCGGGTGAGGCGTGGCCAAGGATGGAGGCGTCGCCCTAGCCTTCTTCTTGGGGCCGAATTGGACTAGAATTTACTTTTCTGGCAATACAGGGTGGGCAAAAGTAGGTAACAGTTGTGATTATGTGAAACACAGACTTTATGTTTGTGCTATCATTCATTAGTGCATTGTTTTTCATAGGAACGACTGTAAACCCACTTTTCCCTCACCCTGTGTAGTGTTCATATTAACTCTCTCGACTACTGTTTTAAACATTTTACTTATCTATTTTTAGAGAGAGGAGTAGAGAGGGTTGAAAGAAAGGGAAACATCCATGTGTGGTTGCCCCTCATGGGCCCCCTTCTGGGGACCTGGCCCACACCCCAGGCATGTGCCCTGACTGGGAATCAAACTGGCGACCCTTTGGTTTGCAGGCTGGCACTCAATCCACTGAGCCACACCAGCCAGGGCTTAACTATTATCTTAAATGCTAAATAAAACACGTTCTGTGTAATGGAGCTGGTACAAATTTCTGTAAAAAGCATTATTTATATTGGTGTGGGGGTCTGGAAGGGCTAATAGTCCTTTTGAAGCTTAACGTCATCAGGTTTGCCACGAAAACCTGATGGACACCCAGCCACGTGGGAGCTTCAGATAACAAGTGAACAATGTCACTGTAAGGGTGTCTGCAGGGTTACCGGGGACGCAGAGGAAAGGTCCTTTGTGGGTTGTCTGGAGTGACAGGCGGGCACAGGTGACTTCTAATGTGTATGTGGCCGAAACCATCCAGCAGATTTCAAGGAGGGAACGGCAGCCTTTTTTATACAAAAACTTCATCTCCACTCGTTCTGTGAGCTCAGTGCCGGGGCGTCCGAAGCACGGCCTGGCAAACCCATTTTCAGTGTAAACACGCCCCATGCAGTATTTGGGACACCCCTGCAGTCTAAGAATCGTGTACCTGAAGTTCAAATTTAACTGGGAGTCCTGGCTTTTTACTTGGCGAAATCTGGGAACTCGAAACGGTGTGCTCGCCTGCGACCGGTGTCTGCAGGCCAGGCCGCTCGGGATCCAGTTCCATAAACACCTGCCGGTTGTGCTTCTGAGCGGGTGACTTGCCTCCCCCTAGTGGTGAACCGATGTATGCGCTGCCGGCAGGGCCCCACTTAACCCTCAGCGCCGGGGGTGTCCCCGCGAGTCCCGGAAAACCAGTGCCTGCTTTCTCGGGGTGCACCGGCCGGCAGACGGTATGTGTGCCGCGTGCCAAGATCTCCCCTGGGGAGACCGCTGCCCGACGCCCTCGGACAGGCGGACACCGAGAAGACTCCTGTGTGAGGAAGACTTCAGAGTGGACGGAGGATTTTTACTCCACAAAATTCATGACCCGCTTTTCGTGAGTGAAACTCCAGAGGACTAAAGCACCATGAAAACTGGGAGCAGCCGAGAACTGAGCACCCCCAAAAGCACTATACTCCTTGTTACAGATGTCAGGGCGAATTCTATTTTTTTGTTGTTGAGAAAATAGACCATCTTTCTCGGAGAGACAGGAACAGGTTTTTCTCCTTCGTTTATTCCCTTTCCCCTCCGCCCTTCCCCTGCAGGAAGTGCTCAGGATGGGGCGAGGGCCGGGAGGGTCACTGCGGGGAGAAAGGTTTAATTCACACCAGCCTCTGAGAGGCGTAATTCTCCTATTCCTCCCCCTTCCCGGGACCTGTTCTCTTTCTGGCCAGCACGTCTGCTCCACCAACTTTTTCTTCGCCTGCAGCTACGGCTCCTCCGCGCAGCCTGCACTCTGCCAGAGCCCGCGTTCCCGGGGGAGGGACGGCTCGCCCGTGGCGTGAAGGACGTCAGATTCCCTCTTCTCGCCCCTTTCCCCTCAGGAGCGCTCGACGACACCCGTGTCTCCCCCGTCAGGGACCAGGCGCCAGCGACAAACAGGCTCCTGCGTCCCCGTGGCCCAGACCTGGACGTGAGACCCCCTTCGCCCAAGGGGAGGGGCAGTGAGGAAACCTGTGTGTCGCTGGTACTGGTCACTACGTTGAGGGACCAGGGACTTTGCCGGGCATCAGAGATGGATTCATCCAATATTTGCTTCCCTGTCCATTTGGAAAAAAAGATGAGAAAGCTCACCCAAGACACCGAGGTGGGAGGCTCCCGGTGGACGTCCGCTGTGGCTGTGTCCGGCACCAGAGCCGAGTGCTCAGCTGCAGGGAGGTGGATCTGCGGGGACCGGAGTCCCCTTGGGAGGCGCTTACCCCGAGAAGAACCGGGGAAGCGGAGCAGCCCTGGCCCGGAGAGCCGGGCAGGCGCGCTGTGCCCCAGCCAGGCCCGCCTCGAGGTGTGAGGGTAGAGTGCAAGGGGGCTCCTTGTTGAGGACAAGTGGTGGGGCGGCAGCGGCGGGCGGCCCCTCGGTGTGTGTGATGCTGGCCGTGGGGCGCTGAGCTCAGGGACACGCCCCCAGACCATCGACTCCTGGGGAAGTTTCCGGCTGCAGCACCTCTGGTGCATAAACGTTTCCCAAGTTCAAGCACAACAATTAAGTTTAAGACATTTGGTCCCTAGTTTTATTACATCAACATAAAAACTACATACAGCAACACAGTTTAGGACAAAAACACAGACGGAATTATCGGTACCAGAGGCTTTCACAAGGGAACGGTGAAGACATCGGTGTGTCCTTCCACAATCAGTGAACACAGACACTGTCAGAAACACCCACTCACACCCAACTGTGCATCTCACGCGCCCGACCGTCTCCTGCCCCTTCGCGGTGTCGGGCTCCACGCCGGGGCTGCGCCCGCAAACACGGGGAAGGCCTGCTCTCCCGGGGGCTCGTGGGGGCAGTCGGACCCAGACACGACAAACACGTAACACGTCAGGCAGCCACTGGCTGCAGGAGGGGCGAGAAGGAAAGTTTCTGTGCATTCTGATTCTTAGGTGCTACCGGACGCTGCTTTCAAGACCACAGGCCGGGTAAAAGGCACGTGACTCCAATGCTCCTTGTAAAGTAACTTCTGTACAGGTCTCGCAGTTCCGGTCAGACGCTCAAGTGCGAACAGCATTTCTAACGCTCTGATGAGAACCTAGACTTGGTGCGTCATGGCCCTGCCACGGGCCACGGGCCACGGGCCACGGGCCACACGGGCCGGGCATGCACGCGTGGGTGTTAGGCGTGCGTGGGTGTTAGGCGTGCGTGGGTGTGACTGCGGACCGTGCCACTGAGCGGGCCTCTGACGCACTCGTCTGCCTGCCCCGGCAGCAGCAGCAGCAGCAGCAGCGCTGGCTGTAGCGACGCGCACCTTTCACAGAAACTCGGGCTGCGCCTGGCCACGCCGAGGGCCGTCGGTGTGGTAGTTCTGAGGCAGGTGAAGCTGTGGCGGACGGGGCAGCTGTGCGCTCCTGTCCCCAGGGCCGGAGAACCCAGGGTGTCCCGCGTGCCGCTGCCACGGCCCGGATGCCGTTCCCTGACGACCACAGATGGTCTCCACCCTGGAGACGCGCCCCCACGTCTCAGAGGCCCAATGTCACCGGCGCCTCTCAGCCGCCATGCCGGAGATTTCCTCGGTTCGCCCCGCCACAGCCAAGGCTTCTGCCGCTGACCTCACCCCTCTCCACTCCTTAAAACACCACAGCAGCTCCTCTCACGGGGCTTTCTGTCCCTCTGCGACGCAGCTCACTGCCCACTGTGACCGGCAGCTGTCGCTCTCATGAGCTGGGACTCAGGCGCCTCGGGGACCCTGGAGAAGCCCGGTTTGAGCCCCGAGCCGTGGAAGCGCGGGGAGCTGCGATGCAGGCAGGAGCCTGCGCTCTCGGGACACGGGGCACGACCCCTCCGAGGAGCGAGAAGTGCTGAGTCTCACGACCCCTGCACCGAGGATGCCGTCTCGGGGGCTATTCTCTCAGGACGTCTTTCCGGGGCCGTGTCGTCAGCATTTCTGAAGAAACTCCCTAGGCCCCCTCCGTGTCGGGAGACCGAACTTCTCAGCATCTCCTGAGACACAAGGGCTGTGTCCTCGGAACGGAGAGTGCGCCGGTAACAATGCGGCACCCAGCGGCGCCGAGACGGCGTCGACTGGCAGGCGCACGAAGACCCTGAGGCCGGGACAGGGACAGGCCCAGGACGGGTCTTTGAAGACGGCCCAGGGGGACGCCCCGAGGAAGGCCTGTCCCGGGATTCCTGCAACTCCCTCTGCAGACAGGTCAGCACTCGCCCGCATCTTCAGGACCCAGGCTCACTCCCGCCACGCGCTGCCCTCCTGCCCGAGGTCGCTGCTGCCTCTGCCGCCGCTGTTCCCGTCTTCGCTGGAGTAGTTCCCCGAGTCCTCGCTGGTCTGGGAACTGTACGTTTTGTGGCCCTCAGTGGGACTCGTTTCTTCGGCTACGGCGACCGTGTCTGTGTTCTCGATTATGAAACACTTTTCAGTTTGCTCCTCAGAAGTGAAAAGCAGTATGTTCTTCAGTGACTGTTCAGAGATGTACTAATTTAAAAAAGAAAATAGAAATGGATCACTTAAAATGGTAAAAATCAATTTTCTAGTCCTAGCAGCTTTTGTTTCGTATTAGAAAGTCCGCTCAGGGCACGGCGCCTGCGTCCCCGCTCAGACTGAACCCCTGCTCACGAGGCCACGTGCGGCCTGGCGTCCCTCTCGGCAGGTGTGTGCGGTGCAGGGCCTGCGGAGGGCGCCCCCTGCTGGCGGGGCGGGGCACCGAGAGGACGGGGAGGACAGCGAGAGCCCTGGACTGCGGGCCTTTGTTGTGAAATATAAACAGTCTGTATCCAGGCCACAGAGATCCAGAAGCACAAACACGATAAATTAATTTTCCCCGTCACGTAACCTCGGCACAGCTGCTGTCGGCACCTAGTTTAATCTCTTCAACGTGAGGAGCACTCGAGTACACTGAGATGGCTTTAAACTCAGGGGCACGAGAGGAACGCGTGTGCAGAGCATTTTTAGGGGCTCATGGGGAGGCAGCACCAGCCCCCCGACAGCCCGGGAGGCCCCAGTGAGCCCGCAGCGCTTGTGTACGTGGACGCCCCCCCGCCCCCCGAGGGCAGCAGCTGGCCTTTCTGGGACTGCGAGGGCTTTCGGGGTAAAATCGCCAGGAAAATACGAGACCACGGACACGACTCTCTCTCCCCTGCAGTGCCCCGTCAGACAACTGTTTCCACAGCGGACTCGACGACAAGGGAAGCCTTCCCTGGGCGGGCGGGGAAGAGCCACCCACCTGGTCGATGGCGGAGGGCGGCGTGCGGCTCGGGAAGAACACGTAGCCGATCAGTTTCCGGAGGCACTGCAGGGCGCACAGGGCGAAGGTCACGGCCAGCACGGCGCCGACGACGGCCGCCAGCCAGACGCTGGGAGAGTCTCCTAGACACAGGTGCACGAGGCTCAGTGTCCACCCAGGTGCGCCCAGAAACGCACTACACGCGGCGACGGACGGGAAGGAAAATGCGGCCGTGTGACAGGGACTCTATCAGGCGAAAATCTAAGTAACATCCTTGGAAACCCCTGTGGCAGCGCTCAGCCCGCGCCTGCTGTCGGCAGGACACGGCTCCCCGCGAGCGGCCTCCCCGGCTGGGGCAGTCCTGGCCCGAGCGCCAGCCCCGCGGCCGGAAGGCCCGGGACGCCGGGACCCAGCCCCGACACGCCCGCGCCAGGAGCGGAAGCACAAACCGGGACCAGCCCGGTCCCACGAGAAAAAAACAAATTCACAATGGAACTAATTGGTTTCCACATGCTACTTCAAGGAGTAGGTCAGAAACTCACGTCTTATTTACCGCGGAAGGGCAACAATCGCAGGAAATCAGTCGCGTGGATGGGGGAGTGGGGCGAAACACAAAGCGTTCGAGGGGCACTGAACGGGGCCGAGCCCGACAGTGTTGCCTGAAGCGGGAAGACTCAGCCTGAAGGTCTGCCTCCACGTCACGCGTTCGTGAGGGCGGCAGCCTCTCCGTGGCCGCAGCGAAAACGCAGTGCCGGACGTCCTACGGGGCGTGAGTCACTGGGGGGCAGGCCCCGGGGGACTCTGACCTGGCTGCGTCCTCTCGCACACGGTGTCGCCGAACTCACTGCTGCTGTTCCACTTCCAGGTCTGGAGCAGCGCCCTGGCCTTGGCGCAGTACAGGGTCAGCTCCTTCAAGTTCGGGACAGCGAAGTCAGCCCTCTTCTCCACGATTTTTCTCTACAGAAGAGAGGCACGCCATCGATAAAACTTAGTCACCTCACGCAATCACAGGAGGAACAACCTTCCGAACTCTTTGCACAGCCCACATCAGACCGGCCCCCCCCAGTCACCCCTGGGGCACGTTTCGACAGTACAGTACGACCAAGTCAGAGAGCTGAAGATGTTGCCGCCGAAAAGAAACACAGTGATTTTTAAGACACTCGGATGCATTTTATGAAGAACACACCGACTGGGTGCCCTCACGTGGCCTCTGCCTGGGGCGGAGGGCACAGGGGCTCGGCCCCCAGCTGCGGAGGGAAGGGCTCCCCAACTGCTCTGCGGCCTGGGGCGTGTCATTGGGTCTCTGGGGCGGACCCGCCGCCAGATGGGGGGTGCGGAGGACAACGTGGCCCCACCCTAGCCGGCCATCGCCACGCCAGTGCGGACCGGACGCCGAAGATCGCTGGGCACTGCTGCCCGTCTTCCTCCCTCCCTTGCGTCCCTGCCGGTGAGGGCTGGGCATCAGGGCCGGGCCTCTCCGTGGTCTGCCCCGCGCCCCCGGATGAGGGCCCATGCACAGCACACGCTCCTCTGGACGTGTGGCACACGTGTGAGGGCCGGCCACACCACGCTTGCACACGGCAGACCTCCGCGCACGTCACACCCTGTCACGAGCCCCCGTCTCACACCTGCCAGGGAAGCTGCAGTGGAAACTCGTCCCGAGTGTCTGCAGAAGGGACTCTCGCTGGTCACACAGCCTGGCAGGGCTGCTTTAAAGGATGACAGGGACAACTTGCACACTGGACAGAGAGGAGGCTCTCAGTAGACACAGGCGGCTGGCATCGCTACCGCCGCTGGGCGGCTGGCACAGGATGGAACGGCAGCTGGAGGTCCCTGAGTCCCGACCACTCCCTGAGCGGCCTGCCACGTCCCATGTCATCTGTCACCCCACTCACACCTCAGAGACTGTCCCCCAGAGACCGACCGTGACAACCGGCGCTGCCTGGAGGAGAGGAGACGGGCTGGAGGGTACGGCTCGCTCCCGACAGCAGGCGATCGGACGCTCTGGCCGAGTGAGACGCAGACCTAGTCTTCCTGGACGAGGGACAACTGCCCGTCTCTGTCACTGGGCCGAGTGATGCTCTGGCTACAGTGTGTTCAGACCGTTCCAGTGTGTTGGGGCCTTAGCTTGCTGATGCCATCAGCAAGACAGCATATTGCGGTCTGAGCCACCAGCATTGCCCCCTGGGGGCATCCGCAGAGCACGCGAACCAGCTGCCAATCAAGGTACTGATCACGCACCTGACTGACCAATCACTAACAAGGGCACGAGGTGAACACGCACCGGGGCAGCCTATCAGAGCAACTTCCCTTTTCCTGTCCCTATATAACCCCCGCCGTTTAAATAAAATTTCGCAGCTTGATCAGAACCCTTTGTCTTGCTGCCGTTCTTCGTGCCTCTTGTTCCCATCCCTATTCATCCGTTTCAGGTAGGCTCGGGACCCCCGTTGACTGCTCCGCAGGCCGGAGCAGCTGGCGCCCAACGTGGGGCCCCGAAGACCGCTTGAGTGGACCGCCGTCCCCGTCAGGTAATCCCTATGAGAAGCACCGCGACTGCCCGACCGAGAGACGACTTCGAGACACCCCCCACCCCGACGGCGGCATTGGCCAGGTAAGGCCCGATCATGGGACAAGCATGTTCAAAGAATGATTTATTTGTTAGTCAATTAAAAGAGTCTCTCAAGGTTCGAAGAATTCGGGTTCGTAAAAAGGATTTACTTCCGTTTTTTGATTTCATTTTTAAAACGTGTCCTTGGTTCCCTCAGGAAGGCACAATCGATTCTCGGGTATGGGATTGGGTAGGGGATTGCCTTAACGACTACTACCGTGTTTTTGGCCCCCAGACCGTCCCTATTACTGCCTTTAATTATTATAACCTTATAAAAGATGTCCTCACCAATCAGGGCCATACCCCAGACATTCAACGTCTTTGTAAGGAAGGACAAAAGATTCTTACTAGCCACTCTTGTCCCCCCTCCAAAGCTCCCTCGGTCCA
>PVIA01009268.1:0-62792 GCA_004024845.1 Tonatia bakeri
AATGTAAGTCCAGAAAACCAAAGAAATAAGATGTAATCAAAGAAACAGATTTTTGAAATATGACTAAGCCTAAAACTGGTTAGAGACAGTTGAAAATATGTACATACATATGTTTGTATCTATGTGTGATACAGTTATACTTAGCTGAATATATAGCAATTGGTGCTGCATTTTAGGTGAATTTGGGGTAGGAAAGGTCAAGAAGAGGAAAAGGGTGTCCAGCGCAGTCAGCAGATCAATTTCAAGAGGACTTAAATGCTAAATGTTTGTTTCCTTTAGAAGCGAGATGACCTGTAATTCTTGCCATGAATTTGGGTGCACAAGACAAAAGAGAAGACACACAAACAAAATACTTCTTTTATAATATTCCAAAAATGAAGACTGAAACAATGTTCTGGAACATCTATAAATGTAATATAGTTTAATACCATGACCTCAAAAAATAAAGGTCAATAAGGAAATTAGTTTTCCATTCTGGGAAATCCCTGTCAAATTTGGCACACTTGGCCTACTTTATTCATAAGCTAGAGAAAAAATTAAGTATTATTTAAAATAAAAATATAGATCCTATGACCAAAAAAATCTGTTTTTGCTGGAGGGAGTTGAATGCCTTCCAGATACTTTGACTCGGCTCTTTGAGAAGCATAAGAAATAGCAACAATATATTATGTGTAAAATTTTGTCAATGAAGTATGATTACTAAATGGTGATTGACATACTTATTCAGTGAACTAATCCAATTGCTTTTCACTGTTTAAAATTGTCTTAATTACACTGCTTTAATGACTTTTTATTTTATTCACGGTCTTTCAGAATGCTTTGAAGTTTTCAATAAGTCTCCATTCAAGTTTTGAATTTAGCTAATTATATTGTACAGAAAATATATTTCATTTCTAGTACCACTGTGTGCATAATTTAAACTATTTTATTAACTTATACCTATAATTCTGTTCTAAAATTAATTATGATTACTTTATCTTCATACTCTGTTACTTTCTCAAACAGTGAGCCAAACACTGATTCTAGTTTATATAGGCTCCAACTTCTGTGTCCAAAGCATTTTTCTTAGTCATATTTTGGAAGACCTACTGCTTCCTGAATGTGCTGTAGTCATGTGTCTCCTCTACCACACTGTGCAAATCTTGTGGAAGGCTGCTGTTCATCTTTGGATTATGCGGTTCAATGTCACTGGAGTTTAGGAAAAGAAAAGACAGCCTGTGCTGGTGTCAACCGGGGGAACTAACTTCAACCTTGAGAGAACACTGAAGTCTTGACGTCAGCCTTGAGAGAACTTTCTCCAGAGTCAGTGATACATGCTGCCTCCCATTATACCCTAACGGGCTTTCTGCAGGATTGAGAGGATTCATAGCTGTTTGATCCTCAAAGTGCCAATTTAATGGATTAGTGTTAAATTAGAAGAGGGTCTTAAAATGAGGCAAGATAGGGGAATGTCAGTTATCACGTTCACCAAATTTGCATGACAAACAAATAGGGATAAACTTGAGTGATGGTCTGCATTTGACTGATTCTTTCCATTAAAAATTTTGGCAGCTAATTTCACATTGTGAATGGTGTTACTTGTGAGTATTAACAATACCCGTGACACAGTTCTGGAGGTCTCTGTTGAGGACAAGTGAAGGAGGAGTCAGGGGCGGGGCAGCTTGTCTTAGCTGGTATCCCTGGACCTCTTCACCCAGAACCAGTAAGATGATACTCATTTTCTCTCTACTGTGATAAAAAAATACTAAAAATAAAACAGTAGACAGTTTGGAAAGCTACACTTTAAGACGAATGTTAACAAACTAGAATTCTTCAGAATGTGAGTCCAGGATAGTGACAGGACCAAAAAAATGATTTAACTCAGAAAACAAATGACAGAAATGTTTTAGCTTAAAAAATGTGAATGCTTATTGATTTCATAGTTAAAAGGTTGTTATAATAAAGAGATACTAAAGTTCTATGTCAATCAAGAGAGAAAAATAGCAGTTGGTAGAAGTTTAAAGTTGTAGATTTCAACTTCATGGTGAGAACTTTATAAAAAAATAGGGGCAGCCTGAATTGGAATAAGATGTGCTTTTACAGAGGGAAAACATTTTCGTTTTCCTTTCTATTAACCATTCTTTGATATAATACTGTTCACAATATAAAGTGAATATCTTTTCCTAATGAGAAGCCCTAGAAAAATATTTTTAGAAAATTTGATTATAACAATACTTAGGATATAGATAAAAAGCCAAATATCCACTTACAACATAAAACTAAATTGGATATAGAGATACAATGTTTTTTTCTATTCATTTCATATAGATATATAATGTCTTCATCAGAGTCTTGACATCAGTTCTTTATTAGCCAATTTGGGGCCATCTAAATGCTTTTCTTTTACTTTTTTAAAATTTTTATTGTTGTTCAAGTACAGTTTTCTGCCTTTTCCCCCCACCCCTCCCCACCACCCTAGCCTTCTCCATCTCCCTTCCCTGTTTCCACCCCCCTCTTGTTATTGTCCATGTGTCCTTTATAGTTGTTCCTATAAACCCTTCACCCTTTCCCCCCATTATCCCCTCCCCTCTCCCTTCTGGTTACTGTCAGTTTATTCCCAGTTTCAATGTCTTTGGTTATATTTTGCTTGCTTGTTTGTTTTGTTGCTTAGGTTCCAGTTAAAGGTAAGATCATATGGTATTTATTCTTAGCGTATCATTTTATTTTCATATAAGTTATTTGTGGTATGGCTCTATTTGAATCCCTATATGATACCCTAATTGGAAATTTTAGTCTAAATCTTAGAGACTTTTTAATAAAGTATTACATCATTTTTAATGTTTGCCCTGCAAGCAGATTGAACATGACAATATTGCTTTTAAAAGTGATCGTTAAAGGACCATTTACATAGCCAATTGTGAGATCATAATATCCCCAGAAATAATTATACTTACGCTCAATTTTTTGTTTTCTTTCTTTTTAAATCAATATTACTAGGTGATCTATAAGTATCTCAAGCTAACATGAATTGATAGAAGTCTTTATAGGTTAATGTATCTTCCACAAACAGTATGTGTGTGTGTGTGTGTATATATATATATATATATATATATATATATATATATATATATATCAATGTGTAGTTGCCTCTCACACACCCTCTACTGGGGACCTGGCCCACAACCCAGGCATGTTCCCTGACTGGGAATCAAACCAGCAACCCTTTGGTTCACAGGCTGGCATTCAATCCACTGAGCTACACCAGCCAGGGCTACAAACAGTATATATATATGTATGTATATATATATATTTTTTAATATATACTGTTTAATATATGAAGCAATTGATAAAGCCCCACGTAATATGAAAGTTTGAAAGACATGTGTTTAAGTATTGATAACTGGTGGGAGAACAGTGGTAAATTAACTTGAAAAAAGATACAGCATTTCACAAATTGCCTGTTTATTTTCTCTGAAACAGGTACTATTTACTATTACACTCCTCATATCCCGCAAATCCCTTCTTAGATTTGAGAATTAAAGCACAGTTCTCCAGTGATGACTATGCAGCCTCCACTGGTCTCAGTTCCGTTCTAATTCCTCCACATTCCATGCTGCACTGTGTGCACACCTGCCCAGTGAACCTGGGCAGGAGATTTTGATCTTTTGGACACAAGTGTATGTATAACTTCCTGCCTCCTATCTTTGCTGATGAAGAAAGCTGACCATCTGGTTTTTTGTCCAAATGGAACACTTTTGAGGGTGAACGGGGGTAGTACAAATTCTTGGGTAAAGGCATTGGTGTAAATCTGCACTCTCTAAGGCAAACAGGTGAGATTATATTCAGGATAGTCTTCCTTCTTGACCCACTCCCTTCTCACGGTCGAATCCTAGCCATTCCTCAAATCCCAGCTGAACCAGTACCTCTTCTCTAATACTTCGTAGGTTTTGAAAGGAGACATTAAATGTGTTGAAGAGTAGAGAAAAATAGTCACTTCTAGTCTGAAGTACTCTTTTACTAATGTGTTGAAATGTTATATTAGTAATGTAATCACTTAAAAGCTGAACAATTACTGCCATTCTTATCATCTCAATTAATTGCATCTTTTGCTTGTTTTACAAAATTCTATGGTTACTTTCCTGAAATTCAGGAGCAAAACTTCTCCTCCCCCAAAGAGACAACAAATACCTATCCACTTCAAAAACATCTCTTCTGTTTTAAAACTCTTTACCATGGTCTACAAAGCCCTTTTTAGTTGTCTAAATCTTCTCTTTCAGAACAGAGCTTCCACTTTCTTTTATTCTCTGTGCTCAAGCCACAGAGGCTTTTTTTCTGTTCTTCAAACATGACCAAATTTTCCTTCCCGATGACACTTTGTCTTGCACTTCAGTTTGTCTGCAGTCCTGCTCCCACCTACCCACTCCCCTTCCTGCTCTATGCAGTCCAGCACCTTTTCATCACTCAGCACAAGGCTCAGAGATGTGCCCTGACCACCCTCTCCAATTCGTGCTCCGTTGCTCCTGGATTCTCCTACCCTTCTCTCTTTATTTTCATTGCACTTAAAATGTGAAATTTATACTCATTTTTGCATCCTTTTATTATTTGTCTTTTTCCACTGGAAGGAATCTAAGCTAAGTGGGCAAACTGGATACTTTGGTTATTTTGAAATAGTTGGAGAAGGAGGAGTGTTAGTTCCTCCCAGAATGTGTGCTAAAATTCACCACTGAAGCCACCCAGACCAGGGCCTTTGTTCTGGGGAGTTTTTTTTTTTTTTTTTTTTTACACTACTTCAATATCACTAGGTATAATTTGGATGCTCTGATTCTTCCTGATTTAGTTATGGAAGATTGTATGTTTCTAGGAATTTATCCCTTTCATCCAGATTGTCTAATTTGTTGGCATATCATTGTTCATATTTTTTTACAATCCTTTGTAGTTCTTTGGTGTCAGTTGTTATTTCTCTTCTTTCATTTCTGATTTTATTTATTTGGTCCTCTTACTTTTTTTCTTGAGTCTGGTTAAAGGTTGATCAATTTTGTTTATCCTTTCAAAGAACTAGCTCTTGGATTCATTGATCTTTTTTTCTCTCCCTTTTTTAAATATACTCTTTCATTTTTTTTCCTGCTCTGATCTTTTTTACTTCCTTCCTCCTACTCACTTTGAGCTTTGCTTGTTTTGAAATTCCTTTAAGTGTAAAGTTAGATTGCTTATTTGAGCTTTTTCTTGATTTTTGAGATAGGCCTATAATGCTATAAATTTACATTTTAGGACTGTGTCCCACAGATTTTGAATTGTGGTGTTCTTGTTTTTATTTGTTTGAAGTATCTTTTGATTTTTTCCTTGATCTCATTGTTGACCCATTTGTTGTTTAATAACATGTTATTTAGCTTCCATGTCTTTGTGTATTTTTCAATGTTCTCATGATTGATTTCTAGTTTCATGGCATTTTGGTCAGAGAAAATGCTATGATTTCAGTCTTCTTAAATATACTGATACTTGTCTTGTGTCCTAGCATGTGGTCTATCCTGGAAAATATTCCATATGTGTTTGAAAAGTATGTATATTCTGCTGTTTTCGGGTGAAATGCTCTGAAGATATCAATGAAATCTGTTTGATCTAGTGTGTCATTTAAGGCCACTGTCTTGTTAATTTTCTGTCTGGAAGATCTATCTATTAAAGTCAATGAGGTATTAAAATCCACTACTGTGACTGTGTTTGTGTTGGTCTATCCATTTATGTCCATCAAGATTTGCTTTACATATATAGGTACTCCTGTGTTGAGTACATAAATATTTACTAGGGTTATATCCTCTTGTCAAATTGTTCCTTTTATCATTATGTAGTGTCCTGCTTTGTCTCTTACTATAGCTTTGGTTTTAATGTCTATTTTGTCAGATATAAGCATTGCTACACCAGCTTTTTTTCCTTTCTATTTGCATAAAATCTCTTTTTCTATCCCAAATGGAACAGAGTAGAGAGCTCAAAATGAAACCCACAGCTTTATAGTCAATTAATATTCAACAGAGGAAGCAAGCACATACAATGGACATACAATGGGCTAAAGATAGTTTATTCAATAAATGGTATTAGGAAAATTGGACAGATAAATGCAGAAAAATCAAACTAGACTACCTTCTTATATCACACATGAGAATAAATTCTAAATGGCTTAAAGATTTAAATATTAGACCCAAAACCATAAAAATCCTAAAAGAAATCATAGGCATGAGCAATAAAATCTCAGACATTGTCTGTAGCAACATTTTATTGGATACATCCTCCCAGGCAAGGGAAACAAAAGAAAAAATAAACAAATTGGGTTATGTCAAACTAAAAAGATTTTGCACAGCAAAGGAGACCATCTATAAAACAGAAAGACAACCCATGGAATGGGAGAACATATTTGACAATGCATCTGCTAAGGGGTTAATATCCAAAATTTATAAAGAACTTATTAAGCTCAATACCAAAAAACCAAACAATCCAATTTAAAAAATGGGCCAACAACCTGAATAGACATTTCTCCAAAGAGGACATACAGATGGCAGATAGGCATATGAAAAGATGCTCAATGGTACCAATCATCAGAGATATGCAAATTAAAACCACAAAGAGATATCATCTCACATCTGTCAGAATGGCGATCATCGATAAATCAGCAAACAGCAAGTGCTCGTGAGGATGCAGAGAAAAGGGAACCCTAGTGCATGGTTGGTAGGGATGCAGACTGGTGCAGACACTGTGGAAAGCTGTATGGAGATACCTCAAAAAATTAAAAATGGATCTACCTTTTGACCCAGTGATCCTACTTCTGGGAATATATCCAAAGAAACCCAAAGCATTAATTTGTAAGAACATAAGCACCTCTATGTTCACTGCAGCATTATTTACAGTCTCCAAGATATGGCAGTAGCCCAAGTATCCATCAGTAGATGAGTGGATAAAACAACTATGGGACATTTACACAATGGAATACTAGTCAGCCATTAAAAAGAAGAAAATTTTACCCTTTGTGTCAGAATGGATAGATTTGGTATACAACATGTTAGGTGAAATAAACCAGTCAGAGAAAGATAAATACCTTATGATTTAACTTATATATGGAAGCTAATGAACAAACTGAACTAACAAGCAAAATAGAGACAAGAGTCACAGATAGAGAACAGGATGACAGGTATGGGTGAGGGGAGGTTGGGGGTGGAGAGATCCAGTAAAAAGGAAAAATGACACATGTACATGGACAACAGTGTAGCGATTATAAGGGGGAGAGGGTTATAAGGGGGTTAATGGTAATGGAAAAAATACAATAAAAAAACATTTGTTTTAAACAGACTAGGGAGATATCCCGTTGAATTGCCCCTCTTTGCAGAATTTCTCCCTGAGAATGAAGTTCTTAATAGAATTTCTGTGACCATTGAGAGAAGGGAACTTCTAACTTTTATATAGCTTTTATTTAGCTCCCTAAGGAGTTTCTTTTCTTTTTTAATATATATTTTTTAAATATTTTTTAATCACAGAGGAGAGTTTATTGTGCACTAAAAGCCATGGTATTCCCAACAGCTAGTTCCTCTTAGCATCTGACAGTGATGTAAACAGCAAAATGTCCATCAGGTCAGAATTCAGCATCTGTCTTGGTTTTGCTTATTTTTGTGATATGAGATAACATATGATTATTAATTTTGCACTTGATATTTATCAGTGAACCAATGTTTGAGTCAATCCATTTTCAAAGATTTTGTCTTCTTTATTCAAAAAACTATTCATTTCCTTAAAAGTTGAAATGCAGGCACTCTATTGTAGATCATAAGTGAGATAATTCCTAGTATAGTTTCAGCACATTGTGGATAGTCATTTATGATATATATATATATACATATACATACACACACACATATATACACATATATACATATTTTTTGTAGATACTTAATTATCAATGTTAGCACCAGGAGCACAACAGCTAAATAAATATGTTCAGTTAAAATTATATACACATATATCTATATGTATATATGTATATACATCTCTATATCTGGAAAAAGTCCAGCCATGTTAATATAATGAGAATGGCTAGTGTGACATCAGTGTAACCTGTCAGCCAAGGAGGGTGGACTGGAATGCACATGCATAAACAGTAACAATTTCACTGTACTAAGTCGGGGTGGTGGTAAGATGCTATTGAATAAGCATGTGTACTGTGTGGCCATGGCATTCAAAATGACTGATCTAGTTGAGCAACAAATCTACATCAAATTTTGCATTAGGTTTGCACATTCCTCTGGTGGAAACTATTCACATGATTCAGAAGGCTTTCAGGGATGATGCTATGAGTGCAGCACAAATAAAAGTGTGGCACAAAGCCTCAAAGATAGTTGAGAATCTGTTGAAAGTGATCCATGTTCTGGAAGGCCTGCAAGAAGCAGAATAGATGAAAATGTTGACCATGTACAGGCTGCAATCAACAATGACTGGCGACTGACAGTGCAAGAACTAGAAGCTGATCTGGGGATTCCAAAAACTACTGTATCCAAGATTTTGACACAGGATCTTAGTATGAAACCTGTCGTGGCAAAATTGACTTTGTGGCTTCTGCTACCAGAGCAGGAGCATTGTGTTGCAGTTGCTAATGATTTGATTCAAACTGCTACCAATGAACCAGATTTCCTCAAGAAGGTCATAACTGGAGATGAATCATAGGTCTGCAGCTATGATCTGGAAATGAAGGCCCAGTCATCCCAGTTGAAGTTGCCTGGTTCTTCATGCCAGAAGGCGTGGCAAAGTTGCGTCAAGATGATGACCGTATTAACTGTGTTTTTGATTGAGAAAGTGCTGTCCATTTTAAGTATGCCCCTCCAGGCCAAACAATTAATAAGGTGTACTACCTCAATATTTTTTGTCAGCTGAGAGGTGTAATATGACCAAAGCAACTGCAGCTATGGACAACTTGTGGTTGTCAGCTTCATCACAACAACACACCCACTCATGCATCATATCTTATGCAGTTTTTTTGAGAAATGTCAAATCATCCAGGTGACTTAGGCCCCTCCCCATACAGCCCAATATTGGTGCCCTGGGACTTCTAGCTTTTCCCAAAACTAAAATCACTTTTGAAAGGGAAAAGATTTCAGACCATTGATGAGATTCAGGAAAATATAGTGGGGCAGCTGATGGTGATTGGGAGAACTGCATGAGGTCCCAAGGTGCCTACTTTGAAGGGGACTGAGGCATCATTGTCCTATGGACAATTTTTCTTGTATCTTGTATCTTCTTCAATAAGTGTCTCTATTTTTCATATTACGTGGCTGAATACTTTCTGAACAGACCACACACACACACACACACACACACACACACACACAGATGCTTTTGACCTGTGTTCTCTGGGTCTATTCATTCCTGCTGACTGCCATAGTCATAGATGTGCTGGCTCTTGGGCTAGGTGAGGAGGGCTCTGCTTGGAAAAGATTAGATTAAAAGTTACAGACTCTATTACTAATTTTATATCCATCCTCTATCAGTGCTATGGGATAAACACTAGTTCTTTATACTATTCTTATTCCACTTCTCCCTTCTGTTTATGCAACACCCAAAGATGCTTGTTGCCTTGAGGTAAAAAGTGTCTAAACCAAATTTAAGCATAGGTAGGTGGTGATGGAAGATTTTCAGATACGATGAAAATAACACTTGTCAGGGTTAGTGAGGGGAATGCTCCTCTCCTAGAAGAAATATGTTCTGGGTGATACGAGGCAAGACGGGCATCAGCATATAAAAGTGCCATATGCAACCCAAGCCCAGGATCTTAGCTGTTCCTTCCTTACTCTTCCTTCCACTCTCTCCAAAAAAGTCACTCTCCCACATTATAAGAAGAAATTTGGCAAAAGGATTTTTCACAACCAAGATGGATTTTGTGGTAGCCCTAGTGTTATCTGCTCAAGTTCAGTTTCCTGGTCAACAATGGCACATGAGTCAGTTACAAAAGGGCACAATTATCCCTTCCTCTGATGCACTCTAAACCTTCTGTCTCCAGCACCTCTGGTGCTGGGTTTGTATTTTCAAGTCCTGACAGAATATTCAGTAAGTTTATAAAAACAAAGCAGAGGTGAACAACTAGAAACAAATTGTTTATAAAATCAGCATTCCCTTTCTACAACTTTAGTCTTTCCGGTGTAATTGGTTTCTTTGGGATGCAAAAATATCCTTAATGCCTATCTTTTTGTTAAGCATATAAGAGAAACTTTCTTCTTAGACATTATCAATATATTTTTGCTAAAACAGTCAAAGACAGAAAGGGGAAACAGTCATATGATAAGACATTACAATATCTAAAAGATCAAATGTTTGTGTCCTGAATTTCCCCTGGAAAGTGTTTATTATCCAAGTAACAGAAGACTGTTTATTTGATTAAAACAATCCATACAAAAAGTATATAGAGATTATGCATCTTATTAAAATTTAGATATGATCTAAGAAGCATCACTCAGCATACTCTGCCTGAATCTGCCTCCTGTCTCACACACGCACATGCACACACATGAACTGCCTACAGACAAAACACACTCCCTGCTTAATATGATCCATGGAACCAAATATTCTGATGGAAGATACTATCAATATTAGTAATATAATATTGAATATTTATGATTTAATATTATTCAGAAGGTGTTACACTTAAAGATAATGTGGAGCATTTTCTCTGTACAATCTAGAGGAATATATTTGACCTGAACTTTGCAAGTAGAGCAAAGGTCCACAGGGGTTTGAAAGGGGATGATGATTTCAGAGAAAGGTGAGGATTTTCTCCTTTAGTGATTTGAGAACAGTGTCTGAGAAGAGGTGACAGAAGATGAAAATGGCGAGCTAAGCCAGTGCCAAATTAAAAATGTCTGCAATGCCATGTGGAAATCACTGAATTTTAGGTAAATAGGATATCAGCAAAGGCTTGTAAACAGGAACTAATATGATCTAAAAAACCCTTTTTCAGAGAGCTAAAAGTGGCAACAATATATATTCTACTGTTCATAGCATTTATTGACCTTGAGTCTATGCTGTAAATATGGATGCCCTTTTGCACTGATACCAGGTATATTCCAGTCAGTCATTAGCCACTTTATACATCCTAATGGTGTTTGCTTCTCAATCTCATTGCTTAATGAACAGCATAATACATCTGTTCAAAGAAGTCTTCCATGGCGTATCTCCAAAGGCCAGGCCAATCTGTCCCTGCCATGGTGTTCCCAGTGGGCAGCTACTCCACAGTTCTGCAGCAAGGTCTTCACAGTTTGTGTGGCCATTTTGTTGCTCTTTTCTTTCCCTCTGGCAGCAGTCACTTCACTTCAGGAGTCTGAGGCAGAGCCCTTTTGGTTTGCTCTTGCTGTCTCTTCTACAAACACATCTGGTTGCACAAGGCATCCTCCTCGCCAACTGCTGTTCTAACTTCAATTTTCTTTCAGACCAGCATTCAGCCTGTTGCTCTCTGCCAACTGGGATTCACTGGTATTTGCCTTTCCATTATTGGTTGGCAGTGACGACTTGCCCTTTCAGAATCGTGAGGCTTAGAAGCAATTCTGGCAACAACTTCTAGGTTAAAGATGACTTTACTGAGATCCTCTTAGCCAGCTCACTTGTCTTCACTTCTTAATTGGTTCATAGGTTTCTTTTCAGCACAACTTTCTTCCTGGGCCCTATTCCAAATTCAAAAGATGCCTGTCTCAGGTTTCATGAAGCCTTTTCATTTTTGAGGATGTCTCTTCTTGAAATGAAAAACAGGGTACAGGTAAACTGAGAACCAGCATGCTAAGTAAAGTGATTCATAAAATACTTTCCATCTTTATCCACATTCTTGGGAAACACATTTTGCTTTGTTTGCTGCTTTAGTCGGCACACATTCAGAGCATTTTAAGTCCTCATTAATTCCAGACTACTGTGACTTCTTGGAAATAGACCTTGTCTTTTTGCAGTAGTGAACATTTTTCAACAGACTGAATTCCAGGTAGTCTAAACACTCTATTTCTTGGAAGAGCATAATAATTGTCACAATTTGTAGTGGGATAGTTAAAATAATGAATTATCACCTTATTATATCATCAGCATCCACGATCCTGGAAACCTTGCAGTCGTACAGTTCTCAGTGCTTGAGGAGGGTTATTGAATGCTGTATATCATTTCTGGAAGAGTAAATGTAATTATGCATACAAAGCACTCAGCGCAGAGCCTGGCAAGTAATACTTGTAAACATATATTAATTTCTAATTTCAAAATTTTGCAGATAAGACATCCAGTGCCAATTATATATATATATAGTAGGTCTATTTCTCTATGCTTATAAGAGTTTTTTGTTGTATTTGCTTGCTTGCTTGTTCTTGCTTTTCTTTAACTTCAAGGATTTTACTGAGATATACCCTAGTGTGAATCTTTTCTTCTTCAATTCAGAATGGAATTAGGTGAGCCTTATAATCCATAGACTATAATTCTTTTCTATTATTTACTTATTTTTTCTTCCTTATGTTCTATTTTCTTTTGTGGAATTTTTATTATTTACATGTTAGCTTTCCTGAGTCTATCTTCCATATCTCTAATATTTTCTTCATTATCATGATCTATCAAGTACTTTCCTTTGCACTGTATCTTTCTGAAGAAGAAAAAAATCTGATTTCTATCATTCTCTCCATACTTGAATCTACTGAATTATTGTTTTGGTTTGAGTTCCTTTGGGAAAAGTCATATGTCAGTGTTCAATTACATGAAGTTTATTTGGAAGGAGATCTCTGAGTGAGGAAGTAAAAGAAGAAAATGAAAGAAACCATATGATGTGCATTCCAAAACAAGTTAAACGGTGAGCAACTGAACCTTATCCCAATGGGCTACTTTGAGAAAGAAAAACATGCAAATTACTCCTTCACGGATTGAGGCAGCTGGGGTATTTAGAAACCAGCTCTCCCCAATCAGTAGTAGAGAGCCACTCCTGGAGAGGGTTAATTCCCTGGCATTTCCTTCTTGCTATGTGCTTAATGAGTAGGGTACCATTCCTGGCCAGACCAGACCTCTGGCAAAAAGATAAATAAATGCTGGTTGAATTGAATAACAAAGGGATATGGGCAGAGTATCAATAGCATCTGTTACTATTTGTTTCAGTGGGAGTTGGAGACATATAATTAATAACAAAGCCATCTCCCAGCCAAGAAATCCTATCCACAAAGGTAAAAGAGAAGGAAGACACTTTTATTATTGAATAAGCATTTAACTAGAATGTGATCGACATCACAGGCAATCCACTAAGATTCTAAAAACAGAAAGAAATCTTTCTCTTTTATGTAGAGAAGCAGATTCAACCTATTACATACTTGTCACACAGAGTTCATCCTGACTTTGTTGGTTATTGAGGCTGACCATTTGTATTAGCTGATGGCTTCATCCAAAGGAAAACCCAATTTTTTGTATCTTAATGACAAGAGGTATTTTGCAACATGAAGTAAGGCATACCAAAGTTAGGCTTCTACCCTCCCATAGAAACTGGGAGACAGGGATGTTATTTGCCTTGATGCTTACATTTCAAAGACATGGCTTCCCTGTCACTGAGAAAGACATTTCTAGGTCATAAAGCTGCAAAAGGAGGTCCATCAATCTTCAAAAAGAGTATATGAAAATACATGAAAATTATATATACATATATATATTTAGCGATACCATTTATGTATATATGGGAGAACTTAATCACAGATTTTCTAAAATAAATGCTCTAAAAAATAAAAAAAATGGAGGGAAAGAAATCTCATGCTTTATTTTCAGCAGGAAGAATTAAGCCTCTTATTTTTAATTTATTTGTCCTTACCTTGGAAATCATCTTTTAAACCCCTAAAATTTGTGTGCTCAATTGCTTTCTAAAATGTGTTTTTGTAAGTGTTCATCTTTCAATTTCTGCAACTCAATTGGCAGGGTTCAAAAGGCATGTGTTCAAATGTTCTGCCTGATTTTCCTGTTTATAGCTGCTAGTATCACATTCTATCTTTACTTGTCAGCTTAGATAAGGTTTTTCAAATCAAGTAGTGAAGTTCTCTAATTAGTGAGTGGGAGACAGAGAAATTCTCACCCCTGTTGGCTTCTGGTCTGTCCCTGGTTTTCCTGATTTCTTCCAGCCTCAAAGGTAAACCTACTTCTTGGCTTCTCAGCTTTTGAGGTCAGAGAGAACCACACAGTCACACATACTTTCCCCACAAAGCCCACAGATTTCTAAGTGCCAGGTTTTTCCCAGGATGTATTTCTCTCTTTCTGGATCTGCTGGGCTCCAACACATTTCAAGTGCTTTCACATCCCATAACAGTCCCCTATACTGAACTTGAACAAAGCCTATTTACACCTAGTTGCATTTGGAAAAAAAGAGACTAGAGAAGCACATTTAGATAATTTGTGTTCCCAGATAGTTTTATTTCCACCCAATAAATGTTTGTGAGCATATTAATTATAGGCAAATGACTTTTAAATAAAACGTTAGGATATGGCCTTTTATATGTTAATGAAGGTGGATGACTTGTAAATTTTTCTATAGGCAGTATTTGGTCAAAATTGATTGTCTTCTTCTTGAATAGTGAAATAGTTTTTATTCAATTAAGATACTCTGCCCTATTTGAATAAAACACATTCATAGTTTGAGAAGTTAGACTATCTTTGGTATACCTTGAATATATGATTTAATTGTCCTGATTGAAGTTCTTACACTCTAATAAACCCTTAATTTACAAACTCAACCAGAAGGAGTCTTCTGTTTGGCAGTGTTTGCTTCTCTCCTTTCAAAGTACTGACCTACTTTTAAAAATATCATCCTTAGTTTCATTGATGCTACTGGTACTTTACCCTTCATAAATCTAGATCGGCAATTTTTAACCAGTGTGCCAGAAGAATTTTTAAAGCATTCAATACCTGATATTTAGTCAGAAGCACTGACATCTTTTCTCTTAGATTATCAAATTAAAAAATGACAACAGCCAACAATAAAATAGCAATCCAGTGTGAATGAATGAAAATTATACCAATTTTTTGGTCAACTTGGCAAAAATATAACATTTTTTGGTGTGCCACAGAATTTTAGTAATCAGTTTACGTATGCCATGAGAATAAAAAGCTTGAAAATGGCTGATCTAGATAGAACCAATGTGTAGAGTGAAAAGATTCACCTCCCATAATGGACCCTTTGGAGGATGGATGGCTGTAATCGGCAAGAGTTGTTCTCATATTCAACTCAAGAGAGCAGGACTGGTCAATGAAGTCACAAGAACCTTGAGTTACCCTTCGGGATTCAGCCATTGCTTCTCTGGCTTTGTCCATGTGTCCTTTCCAAGGGGGTAAGGCAAGGATGAGTGGGGCAGGGGGTGTGGTGGGGTGACAATGGAGACAACTATACTTGAACAACAATTAAAAAAAAAAAGAATAGTAGAGAAAATGGAGAAGCCAAAGAATTTATGTGTAGGGCTCATGGGCATGAACTAAGGGAGGTGGGAATACTGAATGGGAGGTGGGTGCAGGGCAGAGGGGAATAAAGTGGAGAAAATATGGGACAACTGTAATAGTATAATCAGTAAAATATATTTAAATAAATAAATAATTAATTAAAAGATAAAAGAATATGCTCCCCTAGTTCACGGCAGCATTATCTACAGTAGCTGAAATTTAGCAGCAGACCAAGTGCCCATCAGTATATGAGTGGATAAAAATGCTGTTGCACACTTTTAAAAAAAAGCCATTGCTTCTCTGTCACATATGTATATATTTCCATTTGTACAAAAACTTTTTGTGTGGATAAATTTTGGACAACTAATTTGTACTGGCATAAAAGAATTCCCACATATGTGTAATTTAAAAATGCTTTTAAATTGGTGATTCAGACAAATCCCACTCAGGCCAAGGTATAAATAATAAATGTGTGTTTATTTCAATTCCTTGATGGAGAAAGCTGTGCAGACAATAGACTTATTTATTTCTGAAGAGGATTTCTTTTAACAGAATGTTCCCTGGGGCATTAAAAAGAAAGGCATTCAAAAAGCACTCTAGTAAATTATAACTTTGAGGATAAAATATGACAGTAATAATTGCCAAAGTAAAAACCAAAGTATGAAACTTTCATGTACTCTATATCATGTGTTCTAAACTTCTTTTTTTTTTTAATTATTTCATGTATTCCCATCACTGGAAGAGCTACTCCTGGAAGAATAATTGGGACCTTTGAATATATTAACTCTTTCAGTTAATATATAATTTTGTATATAGATTTAAATTTAAAATATTTAACAGTAGTCATATTTGGTTAGTGCTTACTATGTTATTACTGTTATTACTATCATCATTTCACAAGTGAAAGATTCTAAGGCTGAAATGGTAAGGTCACCTGCCCAAGTTTTCATAGTATTAATGGGATCTTAACCCTGGTATCATGAATGGAAGCTGGGCTGTTAATTACCATGATGTGTGGCCTTCCAATGTTAGGGGGTCTGGCTGACACACTGTTGACTATAAATTAATAATTAACTGAAACTTAAAATTCAAGAAAGTACCCATGAAGATAAATTTTTCTGTTTACAACATATGAGCTCTTTGGCTTAGAGTAATTTTAAGTGTACATTCTCTTAAAGTTATACATTTAAATTAACTTAGAGACTTCTAGCCAAGATGGAAGCATAGGTAGGCACACTGTGCCTCCTTGCATAACCAAAAGAAAGACAACAACAAATTTCAAAACGAAAAATAACCAGAACTGCCAAAACATTGAACTGTATGGAAGTCTGACAAGAAAGGAATTAAAGAAGAAACATTTATTTGGACTGTTAGAAGGAGAGAAGACAGACAGCTTGGGTGGAGAGCACTTGCAGCAAGGGAGAGGTTGGTGGAGCGGGCAGTCCCACATTTTCATGCTGATAAATCAGGAGGAACATCTGGGGAGCAAGAGAGACTGTGCAACCAAGGCTTCCAGCTTGGGGAAACTAAAGCCTCGAAACCTCTCACTATAGAAACCTGTGGGGATTGTGGCGGCAGGAGAAACTCTTAACCTCACTAAAGAATTCGTTGGAGAGACTCACAGGATTGTAGAACATACACAAACCCACCCACCTGGGAATCAGCGCCAGAACGGCCCAGCAGGGGAAATGACTGAAAGCCAGCCCTGAACCTAGCAAGTGGCATTGTTCCCTCATGGATCACCCCCCCACCCCACCCACATATAGTGCCACAATGCAGCCATGTGATTTGCCACACCCTGGTGAACATGTAAGGCTCTGCCCCTTACTATATAACAGGTGCCCCCAGACCAAAAAAAAAATATATATATATGGTCCAAATGAAAGAACAGATCAGAGCTCCAAACATAGAACTAATCAATGAAGAGATAGTCAACCTATCGGATGTGCAGTTTAAAACACTAGTAATCAGGATTCTCACAGAAATGGTTGAGTATGGTTGTAAAATAGAGGAAAAAGTGAAGGCTATGAAAAGTGAAATAAAGGGAAACATACAGGGAACCAATAGTGACAGGAAAGAAACTGGGACTCAAATCAACAATTCGGACCAGAAGGAAGAAATAAACATTTAACCAGAACAAAATGAAGAAACAAGAATTCAGAAAAATGAGGAGAGGCTCAGGAACCTCCAGGACAACTGTAAATGTTCCAACATCCAAATCATAGGGGTGCTAGAAGGAGAAGGGAAAGAACAAGAAATTGAAAGTTTATTCACCCTGGCTGGTGTAGCTCAGTGGATTGAGCGTGGGCTGCGAACCAGGCATCGCAGGTTCGATTTCCAGTCAGGGCACATGCCTAGGTTGCAGGCCATGTCTCCCAGCAACCGCATATTGATGTTTCTCTCTGTCTCTCTGTCTCTCTCTCTCTCTCTCTCTCTCTCTCTCTTTCTCTCTCTCTCTCTCTCTCTCCCCCTCCGTCCCTCCCTTCTCTAAAAATGAATAAATGAAATCTTTAAAAAAAAAAGAAATTGAAAGTTTATTTGAAAACATAATGAAGGAGAACTTCCCTAATCTGGCAAAAGAAATAGACTTCCAGGAAGTCCAAGAAACTCAGAGAGTCTCCAAAAAGTTGGACCCAAGGAAGCACACACCAAGGCACATCATAATTCCATTCTCCAAGATTAAAGATAATGAGACAATCTTAAAAGCAGCAAGAGAAAAGGAGACAGTTACCTACAAAGGAGTTCCCATAAGACGGTCAGCTGATTTCTCAGAAGAAATCTTGCAGGCATGAAGGGGCCAAAAAGAAGTATTTGAAGTCATAAAAGGCAGGGACCTACATCCAACATTACCCTATCCAGCAAAGCTATCATTTAGCATGGGAGGGCAGATAAAGCGCTTCCCAGATAAGGTCAAGTTAAAGGAATTCATCATCACCAAACCCTTATTATATGAAATGTTAAAGGGACTTATGTGAGAAAAAGAAGATAATCAAAAATATGAACAGTAAAATGACAATAGAGTCACAACTATCAACAACTGAGCCTAAAAAAACTAAAACAAAAACAAAGTAAGCAAACAACTAGAACAGAAACAGAATCACAGAAATGGAGATCACATGGAGGGTTATTAGTGGAGAGAGGCAGAGGGCAAAATGAGGTAAAAGGTACAGGGAATAAGATGCATAAATGGTAGGTACAAAATAGACAGGGGGAGGTTAAGAATAGTATGGAAAATGAAGAAGCCAAAGATCTAATACATACAACCAATTGGCATGAACTAAGGTGGAGGAATGATGGTGGGAGGGAGTTGAAGGGTGGAGGAGAATAAAGGGGAGAAAAAAATGGTACAAATGTAATAGCATAGTCAATAAAATATATTTAAAATATTTAAAAATAAAAAATGCTCAGGAGAAAAAAATTAATAATAAGTAAACTAGCATTAAATTGATTCATTCTTGGATACATCTTATTGAAGCAACATTTAATTTGAAACTTTTGTAATTATAATTTTTCGAGTGAATTTAATGTTCATAATAAACAACCATTATCGTGAAAGTATGGCTTGGGAGTCAGACAGACCAGCTTCCAGTCTCTTACTTCCTGAATCAAGTTACTGCAGCCAAGTTACTTAGCTCCTCTGAGAGAAAACCTTTAATTTTTTATGAGTACGTATAGTATACTAGGCATTGTATTGTGATTTATATGTATTGCTTCATTTCATCCTTACGTTAGAAATCTAGATTTTCCTTGTTTTTTAGATTAAGAACCTAATGGATGAAAGTGGAAGAGGGTGTAAGAGGGAAAAATGGTAATGGAAAAAATACAAATTAAACTTTTTTAAAACAAAGAGAAAAACAAGAACCTCAATCTCAAAAAATTATTAACTTTTAAAAAATATTATAGATCATAAATATCAGTGTTGTCAATTTAAGATCTCTGTGATCTCAAAATCTTTACTTTTTACGTTTTATTGTCCTCTGCTTCTCACAGTGCCCTCCTAAGGGTTCAATGAAGGTTAAATGACATAGTGTATATAAAATATGCAGTTGCAGCCTCATTGTAGATGTTCAAAGATTAACATGCATAATTGCCATTTTGAATTTTGATTTTCTTAGTCATGTATCTTAGAAGACACTATTTGGAAATAGCATTTTTAATACTGAAGTTCAAATTTGCAAGATGAGGGTACCTTTAAAGGAAAGTCACATAATGAGTCATGAAATTTTAAAGCTATGAGAAACCTTAGATACCATCAACTCTACACTGTTGTTGATTGTTTTTAATTTGGTGATCTTGTGAAACAGTGTCCTCTTACCTGACATTTTATGCATAAACAGGTCTAAGTTGAGCTGGTATGTTTGAATGGGATGGGGGAGAATCCTCCTTTTGCTCTAATATAGTTGATAAGGCACCTCTGTGGAACCCTCTTGGCACCATATATCACCATTTGAAAATTACCTCTTTAGTAACCTTCCTTGATTTGCACGTGAATAAAATAAGGGGAGCAAGAGCAAAGTACCTGCTAAAGTTTGCATTTAATCATAGAGCCATGACTGGAGGAGTCATTACACTTGGCACCTTCTAAGTCCATGTCCAAGGCACCTTCCCGGACCAATGACTATATAAGAGTCTCTACAGGAAAGCACTGGTTGGTGTGTGTTTATAGGAGTTTTGAAATATTTATTCCTGTACCTAGAGAATAATAACAAATATTTCAGTCTCTAAGATGGTGACAGTTGTTGCTAAAATATTACTACAGAGTTTTCAATTATTGGGATCTTTTCTGTGGACTCTAAAGTTTGCTAAAGTTGATTCCTGGGTGGAAAGAGTAAGGTTGATTTCTGGGTGGTAACTGTATTTATATAGCTATTGCTTCTCTTGAAATTGGAACACCCTAAAAAGAACTAGTGTACCTGCCAATTCCATTGCTCAATAGGTCACCAAACATAGGAGGGACTAGATACAATGGGCCATTGTTACAAAGGTTGCTTATTCTAAATTGTTTATAAGCAGCACCAAAATACTCTTTTGGGCAAATAGCTTCTGTTGTTTTATTTACTTACACAGATTCTGTTTGCAGTTATAATCACAGAATAAATACTTGATGTAGTGCAAACTACAATTGCATAATTACTTGATTACAAAATAAATTATCACTGAATATGCATACATATTATCTATACATTATTTTCTATTAAATAGAAGAATATTGAAAGTAATAATAATTTGTAGACATTTTTCTATGTTAGTAAATATAATTTATTTTACTCCAAGGTCTTAGGACAATAAATGTTTGTGCATTTAAAGGAAACCTTTGCATCGCAAAAGAGTAAAGCATGGCTGGATGATAGAAGAAAATGTAGCATAATTTTCAGCTTTAAGTAAGTCATTCAACAAGAAATAATTGAGTATCTTTCCCATGTCCTATCAGATACTCTTGTTTATACAGAATAATTTGGGAGATGGAAAAATGAGGAAACACACATATACAAAGATGAATCATAAGTTAGAATGATGCTATACTTGATCTAGGAACAAAGTATTGGGGAAAATGAAGGAGTTAATTTAACTACAGAAGTAATTTATGATACAGTGACATTTCTTGACCTACATATTTTTGATAATTATGAGAAGTTAAATTATATAAATATATAATAAAATATAATAACAAATACAAGTATAAATAAGTTTGGGAACAAATACCACTGACTCCTAGTTTATAGAATTTAGGTGATGGGAGTTCGAATAGTCAGATTGTCTTGGACATTAGATTACATATTTTATGAGGCAATTAACATTAATCTGATGAGTCAGTTAGTGGATGGAGTAAAGACTACTTGTTTTATAATTAGATATTTAAGAAAAGACTACATAACAGGTGTATGACATCAAATGTTATGTATACATTTAGATGAATACATAGATGTTTGAAAAATGATGAGTAAGATATCAACTCAGTTACTCAGGTGTTCTCTCTGCTGGTGGTATTAGTGATGGAATTCTTTTCCAAAGACTCCGGAAGCACAAAATACCAAAATCTGGAATAGCACAAAGGAAGAAAATGGTCTATATCATATTATAGACAACTTACAATATATCCTTTTTAAAAATGCCCAAAGTAGATGTCTATTCTTAATTTGAGAATATGGGAACATTTGCTTCCACTAGAATCCCACTGTAAGGAGCACTGCATTTTGTGTGAGTGTGTGCATGATTCTATGCCAGGACTTGCAAGGATGGAAGTGCCAACTGATTGGTGTCCCCTTTATTTCACTGATCTCCATAATGAACTGGATATCTGAGCTTGGAAATTAGCACTGAATAACTACATTACTTGGTTTAATAGAGGTGAAAATAATTTTAAATCCCCTAGGAAATTTCGGGTGGGAGGAGAAAGTAATACAAAAATCAGAGATAGAAGAGAAAAAAAAATTAAATTGTGTAATGAAGCATAGAAGGGCTTGGGACAAAAGAATAAGGATTATTTGAGTTGTCTGTAATGAGATTATCAATGTGACCGCTCTGCTTCGTGCCCCTCTGATACTGTAAATGAAGTCTATATCACCCATGGTGATTTTGAGAGAGAATCTTTTAGGATATTTTAAGAAATTTTGAGTTTTATATTATTGTACAATTGGCACTTGGCAAATCCAGGGACCAAATGACTGGACTCCGTAGCAGAACACAAGGGTATATCTGGATCTTGTCTCCTCTTTGGGGAACTTGTCTTGAATAATCCGAACTAAGGTGAAATGCCCATCTGTGAGCTGACTAGAGTCCCTACCCCAAAATAGAATCAGGGTGTGGAGGGTCCTCACCATCCTGCCCTTGCTGTTGGAAAGACTGCGCAGGGAAATAGAGAAGACCCTTCATGAAGCCCATTTGTTTTAGGAATACAACATGAATATCCATGAGAAATTGCACAGACTAATCTGAGCTCAACCTTAAAAACTTTGGATGGATGCCTTGTAGGAACTGATGGTTGCAAACAGAGTTAGGGATAAAGAATGTAAGCCCTTCATGGAGGAGATGAGTGAGAGAACCTTAAAAGTAGTGGTTCCCCCAGCGCTGATGGCACACAGCTACAAAATCAGTCTTGTGGGAGATGGGAAAGGAAAATCGTGGCATGTGTGCTTGTTGTATTAGGACCTGTGATCTGCCGTGGGATGCTCTGGGGAGCAGAGGGCTGGGCACATGGATCTGGATACCAGGAAATTGCTGAGAGGCCCTTGGTCAAGGTCTCCCAGAAACTAAAGATACCCATGGGGAAATCTAAGTGTATAAAAAGTTTACTTATGCTACAGTGACTAACAACCTGACCTTTGGAGAATGAGATTATCATGTGGATTGTAATCCTACTGGATGATGTATACTCTGCATAACTCTGGATGAGTTTCTCCCTGTGCCACAGTCTCCTCCTCAGTAAAATGAAGGGAATAATGCTATCTAACAGAAAATACACTTATGCAGATAAAATTAGGTAGTCCATAGAAAGTACTCTGGATACCTTTGACCTAAAAAGCAATATCAAACTTATGACTTTTATTTCATCACTATTATCATTGTAAAAAGACACTTGAAGAAAATACACTAAAAATGCTAAAAGTGTATCTTGAACTCTGTGCATGTTGATTTTAAAAAAATATTTGAACTTTTGGGTATTTTTCAGGTCTTCTTCAATTACATGTTATTTTGAATTAAGAGGAAAATTTCTCATTGTAAAATTATTTCCAAGTCAGAAACATTTTGTAGAAGATAAAATACAAATGATAATTCCAATAAGAACATTTTCTGAAAGCATTTTTTTAAACAATTGAATGCACTAATGCAGTTTAATTAGGCTCTGTTTATGCCATGTTATTCTCTGTAAAATAACTAATAAAAACTGATATGTTTTACTTATATTTTACACAAAGGTATAACATGTGGGTAGAGTGGGAATATATAAAACTAAATTTGATATTTTTAATGACTTTGTTTAGAACCTTCTATGTTTAGCAACTAATAATTTTACTTAAAATAATTAGCTTGTGATTCCTTTGTAATAACTCAACGTTTTCTGAAGGTCAATGGTTAAAGCAAATAACCTCAGTGGGACAGATGTACCTTTTTCATGGAAGATTAAATAATATCAATTGAGTACACACTCTTCTAAGCAGAGTTTTGAACCCACCAAGCAAATTTATCATTGAGTGTGTGTATCTTACATTGTTTTGAGGTTCTCCCTGGGCCCTTCTTTGTGCCTTTTGGATGGAGATCCAATTTTCTCTAAAGTAAGCTTTGGAACTATACATCTCAATTTACACCCAATATTTTTCTAGCATTTCTAATTTTCTTAACTTTTTTATTTTTTAACCTCTTGTTGCTATTATGTTCCTTGTTCTCTCTCTAGTGTAACCACCCAGGGTACTGTGATCTTTGTTGTAAAACATGCAAAGGTAACTGGACAGAAACATGAAGACACTACTGCCCGTTCATAATCAACTTATTAGATAATGTATTTGTTGCAAAAATACACATTTTTTGAAAATATATTTGGAATTTTGTCTAAGAAATACCTCAAGGGGCTGTGTGAAATCACTGTCAGTGCACTTAAAGGAGTCCCAGCACTTCCGTTGGTCAGGATGGCTGTGATGTCTGCCCATATTCAAATAACGCTTGGAGCTTTATGTTATAAACCCGACTGGGGAGGATATAGTATTTTTTTAAATAAAATTTGAACATTCTGGCAGACACTGGTTAGCCATTCACCACAATTAGATTTAATAATCAAGTGTCATTTTAATTAGTTCTGACTGAGGGCTCGAATGGGAAAGACTGGACATTGTCACGCAATATCCATTCTCAGTTTTTTCTATCAGCCAAAGCCCTTACACCTTAGAGAGTCTATTGTAATCTGTTGCACAGGTGGCAAACACCAGGCCAAATCCAGCCCTCCATGTTGTTTTATCTGGCCAGCACCTTGTTTCTACCCAGGGCAGCGCTGAGCTCTCACTTAACTGTTAAGGAGTACTGTAGTTGCATTTATACAGTCCTAAAATTACATTCGACCTTTTGGAAGCAACTTCAAGGCTGATGTGGCCTCCAGTGAAAATGAGTTTGACACCCGTTGTCTATTGGCTGCTCCATCTGAGACCATGTTCAGGCCTCTGTGGCATCCAGGCCACCATGTGACTAGTCTTTCCAAAGAGAGATGTGAGCAGAAATGATGTATGAAACTTCTGGCATGTGTCCTTGAAAAGAAGCTTTTTGCTCCTACATTTTCTTTCTCTTCTCCATGGAGTGGAATTCAGAAGTGATGATGGATAGCCTCCTTCATCTGCTTACATAAGAACAGTGTCCTAAGGAGTCGCTTGAGTTGAGAGGAGGAACCTGATTCCCTGGATAAGTAAGTGGAGAGAACCACCTGCTCCTCGATCTACCTACAGCTTAGACTTTTACTTGAGAGAGGAGTAACTCTCCTACTTGTTGGACCTACATTCATTTTGGTCTGTGTTACAACAGTCAAACATTATGTTAAAACACTACTTGAGAATGTAAGGAAATATTAATTATTATAATAAATTTGCATAGCATTTTAATATACAAAACATACTTCAATTTTCTTAAAACTCACAAAATCCTGTGAGATAAGTAATATTATGTTAATTTCACAGATGAAGAAACTAAAGATTGGGAAGTTTTGTTCCGTCAAAAGCCACCCTAATGAGTGAGTTCAACTATAACAACACCTTTGAAGATATAAAATCTAGTCTGGCAAATAACCCACAGTGGCTCATGAGGTTGTACTGTGTTGGCCTTCTCCTTTGAAGACTTTTCCCATGCTGTCACCTACTTCACTGAGTCCTGGCTGGAGTCTTAACTAACACTTGACTTCTAGGAAGTTGCTTAATTTCTAAGGAACTCAGTTTTCTATCTGTTTATATAAAGGATTATGGGAAGGGGGAGAGGCAAATGTATTTTCAAATAACAAACAGAATTTATTTATGAACATCAACCTATTGGCTCAAATGCAGACATATCTAATCAGGCTCACTTTATTTGAGAAACTTTCAAAATAAACATTTAATTCTTATTTGATTGCCACACCTCACAATACACAAGCCTTATAAAATTTGGCTAGCAAGTAATTCTCCATAATCAGCTGGAAATCAGTTTAGGAAATATTGAAATGGGGTCAGGATCAGGAAACTTCTGGTTTAAGTACCCCAGCACTCTGTGTAAATGATGCTGACTCCAGAGTATGCCAGCAGCTGCCATCTGACAGACCCCAAAGAGGAATGAAATGTGTCGTACATTCAAGGGTGCATATTCTTTATTCAAATGCTGCTTCTTATCCCCAAACTGAGACTGGGAACTAAGAAAAACTCCTTTCAGTAAAAATTCCTAGTTCCAGAGAGAGGGTATGCTCAGGTGAGTAGAGAGTGGATTCCCAGGTTGAAAGGTGCTGCCATTCAGAGGTTTGAATAGGCGAGGGATGTCCAGGGGAGCAGGCACTTCCGATATCTGTCAGGATGACCATTTCTAGTCAGATCAACACATTAACAGTGGCCTTACAATTAACTCATGCAGATCAATAGGAAATTAGCTTTTGTTTATCCAGCTTAGGTCTACTCCATTTTAATTTCTGTATAAAGTTAAACGTATCTTTATCTTTTGAAATTTAGTGAAAAAACTTCTAGTTAACTGGGAGGTAAAAAAAGAGGTAAAACATGATTAACATTATTTATGTTAAGTGTTTAACCACATTTTACTTCCTTGAATTCCTAAAAATATACGCATCTGGTTGCCAAATAATCTGGGCTTGAATCCCAACTTTGCTGACGCTACTGAGTCTTTCAAACTGAGTTTCCTAATCTGAAATCTGTGAATAACATGCCAAGTTATTATGATATTAGAGAAGGTATGTTTATTAAGGTAGCACACACTAAGAAAGTATATAAATCATACGCTGATTCAGTGAAGACTGAATTAGTCTTCACTAATCACCTGGGTGCAGTACTCTGAAAAATCTGATCCAGTGTTAGTGATGCCGAGGATGCGCAGGCCGTGTATAATCAACGCCGACCTAATGCTTAAGCACCATCTCTTTAGTAAACTCCTACTGACCAACGGAAGGCAATGCATGATAGAGAGGATGTGGGTGTGAAGCTCAGTGATAACCTGGGCCAGTGGGAACTTTGGCAGGGGGATAAACCTTGTCTGCATACTTCAGTTCAGAACAAATAACCTTTCACCACCTCTCAAAAGGTTATTAGGAAGTTGTGGTTTTCTTAAAGAACAGTGATAATCTTTGGTTCATTCTCTGCAAAGTGTTGCTTGTCTAACACAGAAACAACCCTTTCCTTCTATAATGTAGTGGTGAACACTGAACAGTTAATGGTATTTCTGTTACTTCTTTTCAGGGATTTAACATTTTCATTCAGCTGATTAAAATCTGTTGTAGATGATAATTATGTCAGGTTTTTTTTATCATTCACTCAAAAATGATTTTAAAATCTTTAAATGGCTTGTGCCAGATTTTTATTTCTCAAAGGGTTTCTACTTATGGAAAATTTGCCTAAATTATACCCTTTTGTCGTAGTCTCAGTAAATGTTAAATCAATGCAAAATGAGTAGATTTGTATTTCTAAAAATAACTTCTTTCATAGGAAGAAGAACTAAGGAAGAGTGGGGAAGCCAAATATGCCCACTTGAGTGATGAACTTCATGTATTAATTGAAGTGTTTGCACCACCTGGGGAAGCTTATTCACGTATGAGTCATGCATTGGAAGAGATTAAAAAATTCCTGGTTCCCGTAAGTGTTTTTTATTCTTTACAAAGAAGTTTCTCAACAATTTTTATTTAAAAAATGTTCCTTTGATCTTCACTGGCTTTTTAGAAGGAAATGCATATTACAAACTAATTATTCAGAGTTCATACAAACATAATATAGAATTTAAAAAAAAAACACTTAGCACAGGACCTGGCATCTTGCCATGGAATGATGTTTTGACAACAGTATTTTTAATTGAATTTATTGGGGTGACATTGGTTCCCCAAACCATAAGGTATCAAGTGTGCAACTCAATGAAACATCCTCTGAACACTGCATCATGCACCCATTGCCATAGCAGTCTCTCTCTGCCCCTCTGCTCTTCTTTCCCCACCTTCGTCTCCCTCCCTCCCGCCTCTCTCTCTGGCCATCGCCACAGTGTCTAAGGCTTATACATGTATGTTCTCTGACTAATCCCTCCACCTTCTTTCATCCAGTTCCCCTCCCCCTCCCCTGCTGACAGCTGTCAGTCTGTCCCATGTCTCCATGCCTCTGTTTCTGTTGTTTGTCACTTTATTTTGTTCATTAGATTCCACATATAAGTGAGATCATATGGTATTTATCTTTCTCTGACTGGCTTATTTCACTTAACATAATGTTCTCCAGGTCCATCCATGCTGTCACAAAACATAAGATTACCTTTTTATATACAGGCAAGTAGTATTCCATTATGTAAATATACCATAACTTTTTATCCATTCGTCTATCCTGACCATTGTAAATGATGCTGCAATGAACATAGGGGTGCATATATTCTTCTGAATTAGTGTTTCAGATTTCTTTAAATATATATCCAGAAGTGGGATCACTGGGTCAGAAGGCAGTTCCATTTTTAATTTTTCTGAGGAAACTCCATACTGATTTCCACAGTGTCTGTGCCAGTCTGCATTCCCACCAAGAGTGCAGGAGAGTTCCTTTTGTTCCACATCCTCACCAGCACTTGTTTGTTGATTTATTGACAACAGCCATTCTACAGATGTGAGGTGATATCTCATTGTGGTTTTAATTTGCATTTCTCTGATAATTAGGGATGATGAACAGTTTTTCATGTGGCTATGGCCTTTCATATGTCCTCTTTGGAAAAGTGTCTATTCAGGTCCTTTGCACATTTTTTAATTGGATTTTTTGTTTTCTTAGTGCTGAGTTGCATAAGTTCACAGATTAACCCCGTATCAGATTATCAGAGGTATCATTGGCAAATATGTTCTCCCATACAGTGGGTTCTCTTTTTATCTTGCTGATGATTTCTTTTGCTGTACAAAAGCTTTTTAGTTTGATGTAGTCCTGGGTTTATTTTTTCCTTTATTTTCCCTTGCCCAAGGAAGTATGTTGGCAAAAATATTGCTATGGGAAATGTCTGAAATTTTACTGCCTCTGTTTTATTCTAGGATTTTTATGGTTTTAAGTTTTAAGAGTTACATTTATGTTTTTAATCCACTTTGAGTTTATTCTTGTGTATATTGTAAGTCGGTGGTCTAGTTTAATTGTTTGCATGTACCTGCTCAATTATCCCAACACTATTTATTTATTTATTTGTTGATTTTATTTTTTCCATTACCATTTATCCATCTATACCCTCTCCACTCCCACCCACCCCTCCCCTGCAGTTGCCATACTGTTGTGTGTGCCCACAAATCCGTTTCCTTTTTATTCTTGTGGTTTGGTCTCTCTACCCTCTAACCAGCCCCAGAGCTATCAGCCTTTTCTCTGTACAAGTCTGCCTCTATTTTCCTTGCTAGTTCAATTAGATTCCACGTGTGAGTGAAATTATGTGGTACTTTTATTGAAGAGATGACAGCAGCATTTGTCTTCAGCACATTATGTGCCGTGTACCTGAATATAACTGTGAAGAATAAGATAACACATAAGCACAAATACACATGAAGTTGTATACTCTTCTTTTGTGTCTTAATAACTTGGTAATTGACATGTACTATTGGCAATTTTTTAAATTTATTTTGTTTTTTAAAGATTTTTATTTATTTATTTTTAGACAGGGATAGGGAGGGAGAAAGAGAGGGAGAAAAACATCACTATTGGCAATTTTTAATTAAGGCATTTGCAGGTATAGTTGGAACAAAAGTTTAGATACGTAATATTTGTAACAAGACAATGATATTTAAAAATATCAAATGTATTTTTATGTCACAGTATGCAAAGTGCTGCCTCATTATAAAACATAATGTAAAATAATCAGTATTAATGGAACCAGACATTTATCACCATGAAGCAAAAATAGGAAAATTACCCATATGAGAGCAACAGAGAATGCTTAGTTAGTAAGGCAGCGAATTCAAGATTGCATATTGAATAGAATTCTCTACTGATTTTCTAAATAATTGAGGAAGATTAAGTGAATAAAGCTTTTCTAAAGGTTGACAATTTAGCATTCTAGGAAGAGGTCATTCAAATAGAAATCTTGGCATCAGGCTTAGTGCTGAGAATAAGATAATCAGAACAGAATGCTGAGTGAGGTTTTCTGGAGTACCTGAGCAGAAGTCTTTCAGAGAAAGAGAGAAAAGAGGAGAGTGGCTAAAATTACCCTGTGAAACAAAGAGCACAGTAGATTTCTAAACTGATCAATAAACTCAGAGGAAATGGTGGATAAGATTCATATTGACAATGATTTTGATAATGGGAAAAGAAAAGGAAACAAATATCAAAATCTAACCCCATGATCTATTTACATATGTACCTAGTTTAAAATTTTCTCTCAAGACAAGGTTATAGTATAATGCCATACCATTCAGATTATTACCTAACTTTAAATGCATACCAAATTTCTGCACAAATTATTACCTGGTGCTTACCTGAACATCTTGATAAATAGATCCTATATTTCTTAAGAATGAGGATGCTATGTAGGTTCTCTCTACCTTTTTCCTCTGAATGAAACACCTAATGCTATAGGGTAAATAGTTTTATCATATTTATCTCAGACCACACTTCTGATGATATCGAAGGTATAGAAAAATGCTAAGACTGCCTATAGTACTAACTCATTTCATGACTGTAGAAAATTTATTTAAATTTCCAGAGCTTCAGCTTTTTTTAAAAGATTTTATTTATTTTTAGAAAGAAGGGAAGGGAGGGACAGAGGGAGAGAAACATCAACGTGTGGTTGTCTCTTGCATCCCCCTACTGGGGACCTGGCCCACAACCCAGGCACTTGCCCTGATTGGGAACTGAACCAGTGACCCTTTGGTTCATAGGCTGGCACTCAATCCACTGATCCACACCAGCTGGGGAAAGCTTTTTGTCTTAAAAAAAAAGTAGATAATTGACTGACCTCCATCACAGTTATTGTGAATATTAAACGAGATAATACATATGAAAGAACATAGAAAATCAAAGAGCACCACAAAAATGGATGTTTTTAATCTATTTTATTTTTATAGTAGGTAGTCTTGGAATGACTTTCTGGGGTGAAATATGTAAGATGAAATACTATTTTATTGCTGCATATATATTGGACTTAGACTATAGGCTGAGTTAACTCTATTTTATTATAAATATTACCAATATATCTTGCTGTTAGACCTCATGATGCTTGTGATCACTTCATTTATAGCTGCTGCACTGAAATATATACTATGTAAGGGCAGGACTAGCAGTGCCTCTCTTGGCTTCCCTTCATTTAGAAGCACGCCTGACACGGCACCTGTATTTGTGTGGTAGTCTGTCTGATGGAATGGCTGATAGGTAAGTACCAGAGCTGGTGCAAAGGGATAGAATAGCTCTCTGGGCCAGTTTTGAAGGGTAGCACCCCACATTCAGAGTGCTCTGTATATACATACAGATCCATATGAAGACTGAAAATCTTACCTTGGCCAGTTTGGTCTGTTCCCATCTATCTCTGGGATTTTATCTCTTCCTGTCCAACTGCCCACGTACTGTGTTCCCAACATGCTGGCTTCTGTTCATCTAATACTGCAGGCTCACTCTTCACTGAGGGCCTTTGAAGATTCTCCTCCAAAATACTGACACAGCTATGTCCTTCTTGTTCAGGTCTTGCCTCAGCTGTTAGCATTGCAGGAAATTCTTCCCTGACCACAGAGTCCGAAATAGCCTCCCAGCATTTGTCCAGTTCTTTTACATTTCACAATATCACTGGCTGCCTGATGTAACATTCCATTAATTGTCTTACTATGCCCTAGCCCTCTTTGCTTCTTCATAGCTCTTATAGCCGTCAGATTATATATATATTATATGTATGTATGTATTTTTAACTTATTTGTTAGTGGTTGGTCTTCCCACTAAAATATTAACACCATGAGGGTGGGAACTATTGTCTAGGGTTACTGCTTTATTCCCCCATTTTGAAGTATGCCAGGTACATAGGAAGCACTTAATAAATATTTCTATGAGTGAATAAATGACTGAATAGCTTTAAAAAATAAATAATGATTCTGATATCTCTCCATGTTGTCTGAACAAATGTCACAGTCATTGAAAGTCCTCCCATTTGATAAATTGTCCACATTTGCCTTTCCTGCCGCAGCACCAAGCCAAGGGTAGCATCTGTCTCCTTTATCCATCACCACAACTTCAAGGGGGGAATGAGCTGCCAATTCTTTATTTATTATATGAAATGACTTGGTGATCCATGTTTCTTTGGACATTTGATAATAAAGTCCACAGAAATGCTAGCATATCAGGACGTTAACATTTATAAGCATCATTGATAAAGAATTTACAGCCAGGAAGAGGCAGGCTAGACAACATTAAGAGCTAATGTGGAAGAGGGCTCTGGAGTTCCACTGATATCCAGTTCCACTACAAAGTGTCTTTTCATGGTTGGAACTGTTACCTCCATCTCACGCTGTACATTACCAAGTATCTACACAGTTTGCCCAATGTCCAAGGGCTGTAATCATCTAAGACTGTTGACTTTAGAACCCACAACAGTTCATAAAATTTCTGAATGCCACAAACAAGGTGGTTTCAGTACTTTAAATGAATTGTTAGAGGCAAAATTATTATTGTTCCGGGAAAAGTTCTGCTTGCTGGTTTCCACTGAGCCACTACAGTTTATCAAAATAAGTAGCGTGGCAGGTCAATAAAACATCAATAAATTGAATCTTGCTAATTTTAAATCTTCAGTGCTTGGAGCAGATGCTGTATTAAAGTTTTCCTTATATTTGCTAATTTGGCTTACAGATTACACGTGTTAAATAAATCACTTGACAATGGCAAAGGGAAATAAAATCTTAAACTAATGTGTTTCAAAGATGTTACTGTCCTTGTTTTCCCTTTACAAGGTGTAAAGGGGTAAACAAATTCATTATTATATTCTTTAATACTCCTTTCTTTTATAGTTAGGCGCTAGGACTGCCCCATGATTGTGCAGGTTGTGTAGGCTGTACCTTGCACAATGCTAGCAGGCAAAACGTTCACACCATAGTTTGTGAATGGGACCCTTGCTAGCCCTGAAAACGACTTCTCTTTCCAATCCCAGTCAACAGACGAACTTAACATTATAACACTGTATTTCATTTTCATAAATTGGCTGACTCTCACCTTCAATTAAATTGAATTAGTAAGTTTTACTAATGCTTAATAATTAACTCATGATTGAAACATAATACATTGTGTTCTCATAATTAGAGCTTATGAAGCATTCAGCAAAATTCTGCTCATTGAATGTGAGTTTATACATTCTTTCATCAAAAAGATGAAGGGAGGGGATCCATGCAGACAGGAAATTAGATTTAGGTCACAGATAACAAAGAGATTACTTTGTTACCTTTTGAAGAGTTAGTTATTGACAGAATTAAGATCATGATACGTACTTTTTACCAAGACCTGTCATGACCTCGAATCTTTCCAAGTATGGTAAGCTACACAACACTAAAATATTATGAGTTAACAGAACTTGAAAGTATTTGCTATGCTTGTGTTAAGCCTCTAGTGGTCATCACTGGAGATCTGTGTCACTTAAAGAAAAGCCTTTAAATTTCTTTAAATTTATATATGTATATGTATGTATATTATATATCTATATAAAATCTCCAGAAGGACATTTACAACTCCCTACACTTAGTTTCTTCTAAGTGTCAGAGTGAAAAACATACTGTTTGAAGCATTTTTTGTGCCTTCTATAATAACATCTGGTATGGCACAAATTCATATACATTATATATAATACATATTACACATGTATATATACATATTATATATGTAAATGATACAATATATATGTATTTATATTATACATAAACTTTATGTAAGCTTATATCTGGGTTTCTGGTATGTGTATCTTTTCATTAGTCTAATCAGTTTCCCATGTAATAAGAGTTTTAAGTAAATTCAACACAGAATAAAAAGCATCATTCCTGTTTTTTTATTTGTTTCCTGCATTAGGTTGGATGTGCATCTTGGTGAGAGCCATGATTCTTGAAATGGGCTTTTAGGACATATTATAACATTTCAAGTTTGAGATATTGCAAACCTATATGTAAAACCTGCCAAGAGTGTGACTATTGAGGAAAAGTAGAACCCTTTTCCTCTTTACGGTGAAAACAAATAGATGACATTCTTACCAACTATTCTTCAAAGACAGTCATCCTAGCTCTGAAATGAGAAAATGACACTGATTGCTAATTGAAATCACACATGAAAGTAAGTAGATATGAGGAAATTTGAAAAGAAAATCAGGGTATTTTCAGTCTAGGAGATGGAAGAGGACCTAGACTTTCATGCATTAAAAAGTTTTTGTAAAGGTCTGTAAGATTATAAACTTAGGAATGTATCTCTGTAATTTATTGTATAATTTGATAAGAAGTGAGTATTTGGTCGGAGTCTTTATGGAAGTAACGATGTAGGGGAAACAGTGCACTAAACAAAAACCTACCAGCCAGCAAAAGCAACAAGGGTGAGTGTTAAGACCCACAAGGTGGGGAATGGGAGACGTCTGACCGGCTGGTGGCAGGAGCTCAGCGTGCACAGCAGCCACAGTCTGCAGGCGAGAGGACGATCAGTAACAGAGTAAAAAATAAATAAATAACGTCCAATGCAAAGAGGGAAACAAGATCTATAACCTGGATTTTATTCCTTTATTGTTGTGGTTGTTGTTCAATAACTGTCAAGATTTTCCCCAGATTGTTACTGTTAAAACCAATTAATTCCTTTTTCTTTTCCATAATTAACCATATTTTAGTAGTGTGGTAGCTAATGGCACTAAGCACAAACCACATGTATTTATGCAATTATTACTTACTCTGAAATGTCTCCTGTATTGCTACAGCACTGTGATCATACTCTGATTGCATTTGGAGGAATTTATAATCATCTAATACTGAGTATTTCTTCTTATCAGATAAGCTATAATAGTGCAAGCCACTGAATTAGAAAATAATCACTAGTTCTTAGAATAGAACTAATAATAATTATTATATAATTAACTGTATGATAATATAATTTATTACAATTATTATTGAAATCCAAGGCCACTTCATTTTCCTTTTTTAAAATCTTTTTTTATTGAATTTATTGGGGTGGCATTAGTTAATAAAATTCTGTAGGTTACAGGTGCACGATTCTATTATCACTGTATATTGCGTTCATCACCCCAAGTCAATTCTCTACCATCATCATTTATGCCCTTTTATTCTCTTCTACCCTCTCCCCCTCTGATAATTACCATACTGTTGACTGTGTCTCTGGGGTGTATTTTTCTTTTGCTTATTTCCTTCGCTGTTTTCACCCAGCCCCCAACCTTCCTCCCATCTGACAGCTGTAGTCTGTTCTCTGTATCTATAAGTCTGTTTTTACTTTGCTTTTAGTTTATCATCATCATTAAAACCACATATAAGTGAAGTCATATGGTACTTGTCTTTCTCTGACTGGCTTAATTCATAGCATAATTTTCTCCAGGGCCATCCATGCTATTGCAGTCTAAGAGTTTCTTCTTTTTTACTGCTGAGTAGTGTTCCACTGTATAAGGGTACCACAGCTTTTTTATGCACTCATTTATTGACAGGCATTTGAAATATTTCCACATCTTGGGTATTGTAAATAATGCTGCTATAAACTTAGAGGTGGAGGTATTCTTTCTGGTTGGTGTTTCAGGATTCTTAGGATATATTCCCAGAACTCCATACACCTTTCCACAGTGGCTGTAGCAACCTGCATTTCCACCAACAGGGCACTAGGTTTCCTTTTTCTCCACATACAGCAAGGCTGTGCAGAAAGTATCCAGCCACATACTATGAAACATAGAGACACTTACTGAGGCAGATACAAGATACAAGAAACATTGTACATAGGACAATGACACCTCAGTCCCCTTTAAAGTAGGCCACATGGGACCTCACACCGTTCTAGTCACTGTCAGCTGCCCTGTCTTATTTTCCTGAATCTCATCAACAGTCTGAAATCTCTTCCCTTTCAAAGTGATTTTAGTTTTGAGAAAATCCAGAAGTCACAGGGTGCCAAATGTGGGCTGTAGGGAGGCTGAGTCAGCTCGTTGATTTAAAGTTTGGCCAGAAACTCTGCATGAGATGTGATGCATTGGCAGGCACGTTGTGATAAAGAAGCTGCCAGTCACCAGTTGCCCATAGCCATGGCCTTCTGAATCACCTGAATAGTTTCCACAGAGGAATATTCAAGCTTAATGAAAAATTTTATGCAGATTTGTTGCTCTACTTATTCAGTCATTTTGAATGCAATGGCCACACAGTACACATGCTCACTCAATGGCATCTAGCACCCCCACTGACTAGTACAGTGAAGTTGTCATTATTTACTCGTAAACAACCAGTCCACTGTCCTTGGCTGCCAGGTTGCACTGATGTCAGGCAAAACATTCTTGTTATATTAACAATGACTGGACTTTTCCTAAACAGACCTTGTACTTGCCAATACTTGTTTCTTGATTTATTAATGATAGCCATTCTGATAGTGATATGGACAGTGATGGTAGCCATTCTGACAGGTTATATCTCATGTGGTTTTAGTTCGCACTTCTCCAATGGGTAGTGACTTTGAGCATCTACTAACACCTACTCCTTTCAAACTATTCCAAAAAATGCAAGAGGAAGGAAGACCACCAAGCTCATTGTATGAGGCCAACATTGTCCCAATTCCAAACCAGATAAGGACACCGTAAAGTAAGAAAATTATAGGCCATTATCCCTGATAAACATAGGTGCTAAAATCCTCAAGAAAATATTAGCAAAACAAATACAGCATTATATCAAAAATATCACACACCATGATCAAGTTGGATTTATTTTGGGGATGTGAGGTTAGTACAATATCTGCAAATCAATAAATGTGATATACCATGTAAACAAAATGAAAGATAGAACCACATGATCATATTAATAGATGCAGAAAAAGCATTTGATAAAACCCAGCACACATTTATGATAAAATATCTCAGCAAAGCGGAAATCAAGGGAACACACTTCCATGTTCTGAATTCTCCAAGACCACACTTTTCGTGAGCTCTTATTGCTTTTTAGATGCCAGTATCATTCTCCTGTCTCTCAGCACCTTGATTTCATCTTGATGAGTTACTTCTCCATTAGCTGACATTATAATTTAAAGAAACTGCTCTTGCAATCCCATGTGTAGTCATTAGCGTGAAGACTTAGCCAGATTCTTAAAAAGTTATCTGTGTTGCTAAAGATGTGCAGTTACCACGGATACAGGTTTGATCTCCAAGGCAAGAATCTCACTCTTAATTATTGGATTTTAGTATCAGTAAAATCTTAGAAGATTAAATAGAAATTTTATATAATACTCAACCCATTTACTAAATGCTAATCCTGCACTTTTACATAATGAACATTCCAACGCTGACCTACAAATACTCTAGTAGATGGAATCAACTACAACAGACTCATGATTATTGAAGAGTTTAGTGCAAAAAGGAATCAAGACATAAAGGTAGCTCGATAATCAGAATTGGTAAAGTGGCCCTGGCTGGTGTGGCTCAGTGGATTGAGTGCCGGCCTGTGAACCAAAGGGCCGTGGATTCGATTCCCAGTCTAGGGCACATGCCTGGTTTGCAGGCCAGGTCTCCAGTGGCAGGTGCTCAAGAGGCAACCACATATTGATGTGTCTGTCTCTCTCTTACTCTCCTCCTTCCCCTTCTCTTTAAAAATAAATAAATGAAATATATTATTTTAAAAATTGTTAAAGTGTATAATTTATAACTGACTAGTTAATTTAAATAATTAAAATAAATACTATTAATTAATGCAAGGTGAAAACTTTGTTTAAATTCAATTCAACAAACGTTTCTAAGCATCAGATACATGCCAATCATGGTTCGTATGATTTGTGTTGTATCAGCTACTGTCCTTGTAGAATTTAAGAGGCAGACAAATATTATGGAGAAATATTAGTGATGGAATTGGCATGGAGACAGGCTGGATTATAAGGATGATATGGACAGTAGCGATGATAGACCAGACAGTATTGATCAAAACAAAAGTGTTGTTTCCTGGAGTCAGGCCAACCAGCTGCTGATAAAGACCACCGCCACACAGACCAGGGTAAATAAATCAATACGAGAGTGAAAATGAGAGAGGGGGAGGGGGTGGGGGAAAGAGAGTTTTAATTAGTTTCTTGAGGGTGTCTGATGACCCACAAAGGATCTATTTTATATGGAATTTATTTGAATATGACAAGAAAAACTTAGAATAGCACATTTTAAAGCCAATTATTCTTGAAAAGTTAAGTATTTCTGAAATGTGTCATCAATTTCTGTTCTAGCAATTAGTTATTACTTTTAAACACCTTGTTTTGCAGCCACCTAAGGGACGGTGTAAGCTTATTTTGAATTGCCCTTCCAGATTCACCGATCTCATTTTCCATCCCTGAAGTTTCGATTAGCAAGCTGTCATGGACAATGTATAGATTCCTCCAGACAGTATTCAAACTAAGTGTCCAGGGCACTTGGGTATCCCTATTCCTCCAAGAAATGTAGCTTCTATCTGATCCCTGACCCTTGTTTTTGTCCCCTTTCCCTGCCCCACCCAGCCTGTCTACAGAGTGTATGTAAGGATGCATATGCACCAGTTCTTTAAAGTACAAGTAGAGGTGGCTCACTGGATGGTCTGTACTAAATACGGTACACACAGGAATTAGTTTTTATTTTTCTGAAACCACTGTCATGCTTTCATTTTTGTTCATTACCACAAGCTTGAGCAAATCACTGAGCTTTCCCCTCATTCTCCTATAAGAAGTCTTAATTTACACAATTCAGGTTTTAAGCCCAGTTAGTTCCAATTTACGATTTCAGTTTCAAATTCAATTAGGTGCTCCACTCCTCCCCAAATGTATGCCTTAGGGAGTAGCAGGAAGTAAGGAGACATGACCTGCTCATTTATTTCCTTCTACTTTCTCCACCACCAGGCTTCTAATGCTTCTGAAGCTCTGTGAATGGTCTCATCAGGTGGGGTAGGAGGTGATATGAAATTAAAGAAAGGTGGGCTGTAAAACTGGTCCTGTAAGAACCAGATTAGTTTTGTTGGTTTGAGTCTTCTTTCAAGTATTCTCCTCTGATGGAATATATGGATGATAACTAGCAGAGTCAAGGCTAATCCTCAAATAACTTGTTTTCTTCCTGTCAGCTGAGTGATCTCTGCAGGGAGCTCAGGGTTCTCCCATTGCAGCCCCTTCTCTCAGCAGTCTTTCGATGCTGTTCTACCATCTTCCTGTATTGGTGTTGCAGGTGAGCTTTATCCCATGTATTGAACTTATTCTTCCTCTCTGGCATCTTGTAAGGTTATTTTACCTGTCCTTAGAGTTCATGAGTTTTACCAGGATCTGCTTGGGTTTGGCTCTTTTCTCATCAGTCCAGCCTGGAAATCTGTGAGCTCTTTCAACTGCTGGCATTAGGTCTTTATTTCAAAGGAATTCTCTCCTTATTTTTTGTATATTTTCTTTCCTGTATGTATTTTTTCTTGTTCTGTAATTCCTATTACTTACAGCAAGTCTCTTAGATCTTTTTCCAGTCACCTTCTTCTAAGATTTTCATCTCCTCACCATTCTGCTTGTGTGTTCCAGAGACACCTCCTACAAGGTCTTCTAAACCACACAATCAGGATTTAGTGGTGGTGATGTTCTCTTCCCATTTCCCTGACCTATTTAGATCAAAATCATGTAGATATTGTGCTGGTTTTTTGTTTTGTTTTATTTCTTAAGAAAGTACTATAAGTCTATCTTAAGTATTACTTCTGTTTTCCTGTTCAAGTTTATTTCTCTCCAGCAGTTTATTTCCCAGGGCAGGTTTTCTGACTGCTCTTGCTCTCTCGGATGCTCTTTTTTAACTTCTTTTTTTCTTTTTATCTCAATTTAGTTCTGGTTTTTAGATACCTTTAGTAACATCAGTCCTCTAAAGTGTTAGAAAGTAAAGCAGTCTTCCCCACATGGACCAAGAATGTAGAACCAGGCAGGCCATCAAAAAGCTGGTGAGAACCTTTCTGTTCTTTAATCTCCTTTTATCTTCCCAGACTTGACAGCTCACTCCTTCTGGTGCTTTTTAGCCTCTCACTGGCCAGGGACCAGGCATACTCAAGTGGGTCTATGGTAACTTTCTACTTGAATGAAGTGTAGATCTTTGCAACCTAAACTCTTTCCTAAACATCCACTCTACCATTGCCATTCTGGGGTTGTCCACTGGGTTTCATGTACTCACTCGGGCCACAGGCAATAAAGGCCCATACCAGTCAGTTCGCTTCGCTGGGTTGCTCAGAGAACTCAAGGCCTGACCTGCACTTAGGTTTCTGATGACCCCAGCCTTTATTTTACTCAAAATATGCCAGTATGTTAGAGTTGGTAAAAAAATAAAAAAGGAAGGAGCTTCATTTAGCTTACTATTTCCCCATAATTCCTAAGGTCCTCCATAGTTACCTCAATGAGTCATATTTAGCATGTGGAAGAAAGTATCCAAAGTAAATTTATAGGCACCAGAAATTGTAACTTTGAACTCTATGTCCTGTGATACTTCTAAGATGAGTACTTCATCTTATAATAAGTTAGAAATTACATATTTAAAATAAAATGATAAAATATTCCACAAGAGAAAAAGCATAGTATTTCATGAACATCTACCTCTGTAAAGACTAGATGCACAGGTGTTTCCATATGTTTTATACAGATGTTGTCAGGTTAATATGCACAAATACCAATGAAATCCTTTCCCTAGTGGTAGAAATATTATGATAAACCTATTTGGGGATTGAGCTCATTCACGTCAGTGATAAATATGTCAATAATAATTATTATTTGCCATTAATAACCAATTCTGATGGTAATGTTCCTTATAGTATGTTTTTCAGTAGAAAAATTAAAATGCTAATGGCTTATTTCTGCTCTCTTTGTATACCTTTTACCTGTAGATTGTTCTTTAGGGGAAGAGCAGTGAAATTTGTTTAGAATTTATGAACTGCTTGGCAGTCTGATGGATGGCTTATAGCCATTACCTTTTGTTATCCTCACAACAAGTCTGAGAAGGATGTGTGATGCTCATTACATTGATGAGGAGATCAAGGCTGAGCAAGATTGTGGGGCAACATAAGGAGCATAGTAGCCTGGCGTAGCAAAACTTACCTGATGTTAAAGCCCATAGTCATCTACAACAGTGTATTCTTTTCCACATTAGATAATAAAAGGAGAATAGAATGCCTAAGATTTTATCCAGCTAGCCATCTACATTTTATTAAAATGCCATTGATAAGTGCCACAAACTAGATTTGCATAAGACAGAAAATATCACCTTTGTATATTTCTGTTTGGTATTTACCATGGAATATTTGGATCTCTAATTCTGTTTAGAGATACATATGATAAATATGACCAGGCAATAATTATTTGCTATTTAAGAATGCTGGTATTACATCGTGATGTTTTTTATCTTCAGATTTTATGTTAGGCAAAGTTAGATCTTAATATGATATCCTTCCCTACTTTGTTTGTACTGTCTCTTAATTTTTAATATAAAATAGCAAAAATAAGGGAACAGGGTGTAAGAGCTATTATAATTTAATAAATTATCTGGTGTTTAAGAGCATACCCTAACATGCAGAGTGTAAAAAAATGTAAGATTTTAATTACTTATGGAAAACAAAGTATATATGGAATTTTTGTCATGTTTTCCTAACATTAATTAGGAAAAATGGGCATTTAGATTCCTATAAGAATGAATAAATAAAATTATGATGTTTTAAAATATGTTTGAAAGAAACCAAAAATATGCAGTCATTTTAACTATTAAGCTTCACTTTATTCATGCTAACAAAAACCTTTTCTCCAAATGACCTGAATGCCCCAAATTTATTTTTAAGAACAGGGGAAGGAGAAAGAGAGGGAGAGAAACATTAATGTGTAGTTGACTCTCACACACTACTTTATGAGGACCTGGCTCTCAATGCAGACATGCACCCTTTGGTTCACAGGCTGGCACTAAATCCACTGAGCCACACCAGCCAGGGCAAAACTCTGTATTGTTTTAACCACATCTCTCATCTAGGAATCTACATTCTGCAACTAGTATTTGTCTTTGTTTAGGTCTAAGTAGACTTTGGGCACACAGGTTCTTACAATAATTTCATCCAACTTTATTGGTTTTGTCTTTACTTTGTCATGGGAAACATTTTCTACATTAAAGCATTTATTTCCATACCCATATGATTCATATATTATACATTCATATAATTGTACAGCTGGAAGAAATTTTTAAGCTCAGAGCAATTAATAGGTTTCCAAGGCAATTTAAATATTAATGTTTGAGAAGAAAGTACTTGAAAATACTTTCTTTTTTCCAATTCCCTAAAGAGTTTTCAAAACCACAGAATTTCAAAGAGAGTGGTCCTTCATTTTACAATAAAGATATTAAAGGCCAGCATAGTAACCTGAGGCCACAGCCTAAGGTCAGGTGGCAGAAAAAGGGTGCCTCCTCATAACGGAAATTTTCAAAATATAAAGGCCCAACCGCTATAAGATCTCTCATATTCTATTGAAGAGGACTAAACAAGTCTTGCAGGTGACAGTGGCTGTGTAATTTGCATTAGGTTCCTCCATACTTAGAACATCCTATGTGCCTATTTCTTGTCACATAGACAACGCTGGACTTATTATCATTCAGTAAGCATTAGCCAATATTATTTTTAGTGTAAAGCAGGTGTACTTTTTCCTGCACATTCTTAGATATTCATTAATTCAATACGTCTGTTTCACTTGGGGACCTCTTCCTTGCTTTCCTATTTTCATGGCACAAATGCATTATAACCTTGGTGAAATCACTTCGCGATTGCTTTGAACATAGGTGAGGAATTTGTGATGGAACTTTTATGGTACGAGTAGAAGCATTAAAATAACATATGTTGAAATTATGCATTGCCAGCCTCTCTAAGGAATACTCAGGTATTCCTAACAGCAAACTGATGCCTCTTTATATTATAACGTGGTCATGCTCACAGTTAGTTGTAATGGCTAATAAGGTAACACATTAAAATATATTTATAAAGTAAACTTCAGAAGGCAAAAAGTGTCTGACACAATAAAAGATATATCATTGGTTATTCTGAGGTATAAGAACAAAATAGTATTTGAAATTATCACTCTGCAACTTCAGGGTCCTCTTACCTGGGTAACAAGTTATAGAATTAACCAATATTCCACACACTATGGAGAGGGTTGTTCTGATTTAGTTAGACCCTTTTGGTTACATTTAAAAAAGCATGTACAGAGGGAAGGGGCATTATGTATTTTTGATAAATAAAGAGAGGTGGGAGGAAAAGAGAGAGACTGAGAATGGAGGGAGATTCTGTTGCAAATGCTAAGAGCAGGAAAATAGTAATACAGGGCCTCCACAAAGAGCTTTATCCTGGCTGCCCCAAGGCATGGTAGGGAATCTGAGAAGTCTCATCAATATTAAAGTGATACACCCCCATCTATGTGTCTGTTTAACTCTCTTCTTTTTAACTACCTTCATAACTTACCACTCTCCTCATCTTTCTCTACGTCACAATTTCTCATCACTCAAGTTTTGTGAATCCCCGGAACTTCGGATTGCTACGGGAGCTCCTGTGCCCCCACACCTCTCATCCCCCACCACCTGCCCTTTACAGCTCTCCTTTCAGCTGCACTCCACTGCTGCCCCTGTTGTCAATCATATGTATACACACACATAGATACATACACGTGTGTGTATATACACATACAAATGTATGTGTGCACACATATGTATGTACATATGCCTGTCCATATATGTACACATCTGTCCACAAAGTATCCAGCCAAGTACTGTGAAAAACAGAGACATTTATTGAAGAAGATACAAGATACACAAAACATTGTACATAGAACAATGATGCCTCAGTCCCCTTCAAAGTAGGCACGTTGGGACCTCACACAGTTCTCCCAGCATCTCTTCCACTGTTCAAAACACTCTGCCAAATCCTTTGTTGGGATCACCATCAACTGCCGCATCATATTTTTCTCGAATCTCATTGATGGTCTAAAATCTCCCTTCCAAAGGTGATTTAAGTTCATGGAAAAGCCAGAAGTTATGGGGCACCAAATCTGAGCTGTAGGGGAATGAGTCCCTTGGGTGATTTGATATTTTACTAAACATTTCTGCACAAGACATGATGCATGAGCGGGTGCATTGTTGTGATGAAGCTGCCAATCACCAGTTGCTTCTAGCTGCAGCTATTTTTGTCATATTACATCTCTCAACTGACAAAGAACATTGAGGTAGTACTCCTTACTAATTGTTTGGCCTGGAAGGGTGAACTCATGATAGACAATACTTTCCAAATCAAAAAACACAGTTAACATAGTCTTGATCTTGCCGTGACTTTGCCACACCTTCTTCAGGCATGGAGAACTAGGCAACTTCCATTGGGGTAACTGGGCCTTCATTCCTGGATCATAGCCTTAGACCCACCATTCAACTCCAGTTATGACTGTCTTGAGGAAATCTGGTGCAATGATAGTGGTTTGAATCAAGTCATTAAGCAACTGCAGCACAATGTTCCTTCTGCTCTGGTAGCATAAACTGTGGGATGAATTTTGCCACAACATGTTTCATGCCAAGATCCTGAGTCAAAATTTCAGACATAATAGTTTTTGGAATCCCCAGATCAGCTTCTAGTTCTTATACTGTCGGTTGCTGATCTTTGTTGATTGCAGCCTGTACACATTCAACCTTCTCAGATGTTCTGCTTGTTGCAGGCCTTCCCAAATGTGGATCACTTTCAACAGATTCTCGACCATCTTTGAAGTATTTGTGCCACACTTTCATTTGCACTGCACTCATTGCATTGTCCCTGAAAGTCCCAGAAAAATCATCTAAATAGTTTCTGTGGAGGAATGTTTAAATTTAACACAAAATTTGATGCAGATTAGTTGTTCTACTTGCTTAATCATTTTGAATGCAATGGCTTCACTGTACACATGCTCACACAACAGGTCTGCTGCCCCCACTGACTAGTACAGTGAAGTCATCATTGTTCACACATGTGCATTCCAGTCCACTCTCCTTGGCTGTCACACAAACCATTCTCATATTAATAGTGGCTGGACATTTTCCGGACAGACCTCATATATGTGTGTGTGTATACATATGCATGTGTGTATACATACATGTGCATGTATATATAAAATACATATATACACAGATTCAAGGTATACAGGTTGGAAAATTGTTTTAAATATCAAACAATTTCAAATAAGTCTATTTCTTTTTCTGCCTGAAATTTCACTGATATTTGTATTGTTATGGTGTCCTTTCTTTACTTTTTCCCCTTTTTACTTTTCTTTTTGAAATTTCACTGCAGTAATTTATCTATTTTTTTTAACATAAGGAAAAATCTCCTACCCTAGTCTAATAATTCAAATACAACACAATGTTATAATTACAAATTCATTTATGCTGTTATATTGGTATGACTTTAACAGAACAGGATAAATTCTAAAAGAAAATAACACAAATTCTATTTTCTTTTAAGATATGTTCCAATTAAAAATATGTTTTATAGATATTAATTCATAACACTACCTATCCATTCAACTAATATATAGAAATTATTTAATAAATTGCCCAAATGTATTCTTAATGTTGCTTAACCTAGCTTAAATTTTTGCAATTATAAAGATATTATGTAAATGAAAAAAGTCTGATTATGATACTTTTTAGTAGGGAGATGTTTTCTTTAAATATAGGACAGGGTAAGAGGAAAAAATGAAATGTCTGATCCAAGAATACTCATCTTATTCCAATGGTTTAATGGATCTTAGCTCTTTTGAAATCTACCTTCTAAAAAGGTGAATTCAGGGTTAGAATAGTTCATGGTTATTCAAGCAACTAGGGACAATATTAACACATGTATCAAAATATCACATTGTACACTTTAAATATTTTACAATTTTATTTGTCAGTCATACCTCAATAAAGCCAAAAAAATTGAATTCATTTATAAGAAAAAAAAGAATTGGACTGGCCCTGGCTGGTGTAGCTCAGTGGATTGAGTGTGGGCTGAGAACCAGGCATCGCAGGTTCGATTCCCAGTCAGGGCACATGCCTAGGTTGCAGGCCATGTCTCCCAGCAACCGCACATTGATGTTTCTCTCTCTCTCTCTCTCTCTCTCTCTCTCCCTCCCTCCCTTCCCTTTCTAAAAATAAATAAATAAAATATTAAAAAAAAAAGAATTGGACTGTCATATCATATCACATCACAAGAACCTTGGCTTCTTACGATAATTTTTGTCGGTTTTATTTTCTACCACCACGTAGATCACTGATCACTTTAGAATCAGATGAAACCTCCCAATACTCCTTACAGAGAAATGCACAGGCACATTAATGTTTCACACAAAAGTCTAGGGGATTTACGTTTATGGAGCCAAGATTAATGGTCTTACACTAGAAGCATCAAACTCTTAGTTTGGGAGCAGGAAATGTAAAAATGCATGATTAAAATTCATTAAAATGCTAAACTTATTTTGTATTAGAAAATTAAATGATTTATATTGAAAAGCACAGGTTATTTTGCCTCAAATCCCTGAAGGTAATTGTAATAGAAAAGTAGTTTTTCTTATAGTCATCTTATTGAATGAAAATTTTATCTTATGATGAGGTAATTTTGTTATCAACTGTACTTCATTACCTTTCAGCATAATTCTCACTTCCAAATTTCACTTCAGCAAGATACAAATGCTATATCAATTATAATACATTTAGAATATATTTTGCTCAGACTTTTTCGCTCCAATATCAATCATAAGACTTTGTCTGATCGAACATGAATAAGATTCTGTCTATGCTGAATAAATATGAAGCTTCACTGTCTATTGCCAACTGACCCTAACCTTCTTATCTAAGTAATAAGATCAAGAAGTGTAGCTCTTTATAAAAAATATACACAAGGTGAGGAAACTTGACTATGGGTTGTTTATTACATTGTAGATGAATTCATTGCAGTCACTCAAACTTCCACTTCCAGTTGAGGTGATTCTCTAAACATCATCCATCATAATAGCAGTAGTTCCATTGCTCTCTACTCTCTCCTGCAATGAAATGCCTTAGCATCTTCTAAAAGGAAAGTGTCACCATAGTTCAAAGGATCCATATCAAAAAATTGTACCTATTATTTACTTCTGGTTCTTTAGGAATAATAAGTGTAAATTGTTATAATGGAAGAAATGCTGTCATGTATTGGTGACTAGAGTGACTGTTTTTAGGATATCAGATTTTCCACTACCCTATATCCAAAATAACTGGAGAATATCTATCTTCCCTTGCTCTGTAGTCTCCATTGCATGCATTGCACATGGAGTTGTAAGGGGAAAAAGTAACTGAGAGAAATAATGCTGATCTGAAAACTAAACATCTCTCCAAATCCCACTTGACTTTTCTTAGCTGAGTGTAAATACTCAAGACAGATAGGGAAAGAGCAGGAAGCCTAGTGTCCTGTTGTCCTCCCCATCTGGCTCTGGGCCATGCCTGCAGCAGTCTGGAATCTGGGGCTCTCTTGACTCTTTTCAAGGCCTTCAAGCTTCCACACCTGTAAGGGTTATCATTCATTTGGGGACAGATGTATCAAGTGCCCTGAAACTGGCCTCTGGCACATGGCAAACACTGAAGCCTCACAGAGGGTTAGAGCTCGTCACTGATGTCAGCACATTCCTTTTATTGTTACCATCTCAACTCTAGGGAGCTGACATGAAACTTCCTTTTCCAAATGGCTATAAACCTTAGTTACCCTCCTCATCCAAGTGTCAGGATTAACAAATTCTCTATAATCTACATTGATGTTCATGAATTACATGTACAATGCAATACAATGTAGAACAAACTAAGTATTTCTGGGGTCCAGGTGTTCACCCATATTTAGAAAAAAATGTACACATATTTGACTAATTTTTTTATCCTATTGACAGATTCTATTTTTGCCTGAACACCTGTATGTAAATCTGCTTAAGTGGCTTTCTTTTGAAGCACATTTCTGCCATGATGTTTGGCTCATTCATCCGTAATTTTGTTAGGATTCTAAGTCAGAATCACTGGAAAGCTAGACCAAGACAGTGATTGCTTAATTTATTTTTTTAAATTACTCAATGTCTGTAAATCACATTAACTCATTAAATTCTTCAGAAGTTACTTTTTAAGAAATTCAAAACCTAATCAAAACAAGTAATAAATATTAATTTCAAGGAGGAAACTACAGTTTATCTTTCAGAAATAGCTCATCTACTTTCAGAAGTTAAAGTTTTCATCAGTGTTAGCGCAGGTCTAACACGGTGGAGAGAAGTACGAATTGACAGCGGATATGCTATCTACACATGTATCTATGCTGTTTCCTTTGAAACCCAGCTCCCTGAGGTCAGATGTCAGAGCTAGATTACACACTACAGGTCACCTGTTGCCTGGTAGCTACACTGTCAGCCTCAATAAATATTGATTAATGGAAGTAACCTCTTTTAATGTGAACAAGTCTGAATTTTTGCATTTGCCAGAAATTCTTCTCTGACAATGTATGTATATGTATTTATGATATGTATGAATTTTTAAAAAGCAGTGTTGTCCCTCCACAGTACCAATTTTTATCCAACAGACAATACATTATTGACCTTTGAGCTTCATTCTTTGATGTTTTCTGTGAGTGAATCCATGTGGTAAATGAGCTGCAGTACAGGAGGTTCGATATTTCGGATTGCAGTATATTCAGAGGGAAAGGAGTACATTTATGGATCTATAGTCTATTTTTAGGTGTCATTCATTTCAAAAGAATCAACTGGAAAACAAAATTAAAATTGGTTATTTCATAGGGCATGAAATATGAGATTCTTAAAAGCTGTCGTTCTTATGGGAGAGTTTCTATAGTTGGATATAAAGGAAGAAACACTATTTCCTCAGCCTTACTTTTTAACATATTGCTAACAAATCATTCTAAGTTATAGGCCACAGTGTGGTTATCAAGAAGAAATCTTTGTTTTGGATTTATCAGGGCCCACATACAGGCTTTCACATCAAAATGTGGAGATGAGGGGGAACTTGTAAACTCTGCAGGCTTTATGTCCCTGTCAGACTGCATCAGGGAACATTCTTCAAGTCCATGGGGTTAGAATGTCACTTCCCAAAACCTTCTATGGAGCATTCATTCTACACCGTGACCTGTGGGGAGAGAAAAGATTAGAGGGCCCCCTGGTCATTTAAGTTTGGAAAACACTGCCTTCAGTATTTCCTTCTTAGAGATTCACAACCTGAATTACCATTTTAAAGGCTCTAAGAGGTCCTGAAGTGGAGAAGCTGAAGTAACTTTTAACCCAGGATTTGCAATATTTATTTGGCCAAGTGTCCCTTTGTTCAGAATATTATCTTACTCATTCTCAACATGTTATATCAAGATCTAGTTGATTGAAAGTGAGTTCTCATACCAATTGTATTTACCTCACCCTGATATTTCTGTATTTTCAGGTGTTCTCTTTGATTACTAAAATACTATTATTTTTCATTACATATTATGTAACACTAAATGCCACACTTTATAATGACCTGTAATTGTGGCTTTATCTCATGCTCTGAACATGGCATTAGGTAACCAAACTGACATGGATATTCTCAACTTTTGCATTATTTGAGTACACCAATGTTCCTGTCAGGCATGTTTGCTGCCATGTTTTATTTCACTACTAAATAGTAACCAGCTCAAGTGGTAATATGATAATTAAAAAGTCTACTATTACTTTTATGAGAAGAACAGAATTATTAACAAACATGCTTAGCATTGAAAGTCACTTTTCTTTAATCGTATCTGCCTCCTCAAGAACAGACTTATTCACACATTTGATATCACTTTCAAAATGTAAATTAGCCAAAGAACATAGAGGACTCATAGGCACAGACAACAGTGGGAGGAGGGGGGGTGACTGTGGGAGTGAGGGGATTGGGGCAGGGGAGAGCAATGGGGAAAAAGGTGGGACACCTGTAACTGAACAATAGTAAAAAAGTACCCCCCCAAAAAATAAAAATAGAGTGTAAATTAGTTTTCCATTTGATAAACGAAAAATCTGGGCTTCCAGAGTCAACATTCTGCATAGAGCAGGTGGGATATAAGCTGTACATCTGACTTGTATGAAATTTGCATATTATTTTATTGTCACTCCTAAGAGATACCTGGTCTAAATAACTGGCATTACTATTTAATTTTTGTCACAAAATAATGATGAAAACCAATAAAGAAACTAATTTTTTGCATATAGCCCCCAAATATATTTATATAATTATTGATTGTCCTCTAATTATCATAGGAACCCCCTGAATTATAAATATATTTAATGTTGGGAAATTTAACAGATCTTCCACAGTGTAGTAGTGGTACTTTTAAATCATTCAAAAAGTAAAATTCATATGCAAATGTGGACAAATGGACGCCTTTGCAAAATCTTGACACTGCCCACAAAGAAACCTGACCTGTAGGGTCTGCAGGGCATGGACTGGGAACCACTGCAGCGGAGCACAGAGCTGGGGGCACACACGTTGTCTCGTCTGTGTCAGAGCAACATTTTCCTGAGACTCGTCTTGAGTGTGCCCACCATTACTGCTTCATCACAAGGTGATCAAGACCTGAGGTCAGGTTTCTTCCTACCAAGACGGACACCCTAGGGAGACGCCTTATTTATTTTTACTGCCACTTATCATCCCTACCAATTCACCTGTAGAGTAGTGATAACCAAACTAGCCCCCTGTCAGTCAGTCCAGAGACCAACCTTTTTCCAGCTTAAATGGAAACTTTCAAAGCATATGGTTATATTATACCTTTGATTGGCAACACAACAGACCTGCTTTTCAGATCCTGCCAGAGATTATAAACTCAAATGCTTGACTGCCCAATTCCTATCAAAGCTTAGTTGTGCAGCATAATGTTTATTGAAGATTGCCTGTAAGATATGCTTGCCTTTAGGTTATAAACACATTCAAGAATTATATTTCCTTGAGTGTTTTCCATGAAGCAGAGGTCCCAGTAGTTTCTCTGCAAAGAAAACACATACGTATATGTATATATGTGGACATACACACACACACACACATTTGTGTATGGTCACATTGTCTCAGAGGGCAATATTTTATAAGATAGCCCTGTAAAATATGCTGTTGATTGTACTATATTTATTCTATGGCCTCCACATAGTCTCTTTTCAACACAGCATCCATAATGATCCATTTTAAACTATAAGCCAGACCACATTAATCCTATGCTCAAAGCCCTGCAGTGGCACTGTGCTTCATGCTGAGTAAAAGTTAAATAATTTATAACAGCTTTCAAGACCGTACAGGATTTGGCCACCCCACAAGTTCTGTTTGACCTCATGTTCTGTGTCCTTCCTTTGCTCCCTCTGCTCCAGCCACTCAAACTTCACCTTCCCTTGAGCACGTCATTCCTGCTACCAGCTTAGGGCCTCTAAACAGGTGTTCCTATGTATGAGTTCCTCTTGATTCAGCATTGTAGACTTCCTTACCTTTTGTAAGTCTTTGTTTAGGTGTCATTTTTTCCAATGAGTCCTTTCCAAGACTCTACTGAAATGCATCTTGCTTCCCCTGCCAGCACTCCCGACACCTCTTGCCCTACTTGCATTGTCTTGCCATTTTGTGCAGCACTAATCACCTTCTAAACCAAGGTATAATTTGCTTACTTCTTAGGTCTATATTTTATTGTCTGTCTCTTTCTACTAGAGTGTAAGGTCCAGTGACCTTCATTATACTTACTGACCATCACCACAGCCAAGGAAAGTGCCTGGCTCATAGTAAGCATTCAGTAACTAATTGTTGCATGAACAATGGATAGAGGTTTATTATAGTGCTATTGTTTCTGTATAATCTGATGTCTACCTTCTGGAAAACTCATAGGGAAAATTCCTCTCATGTTTCTCTGTCCACGACAATGCCCAATCCCAAGTTGTACGCCGACTTGAGTCCAAGCCAGGGGATAAGTGGAGGGTAAAAGTGGTATACTCACTGCCAGTTTAGTGTTGTTTCAAATTCTGGTCTTCTTCCTCAGTATGCATGATATTTTTGAAAGTCCTCAAATAACTCTCTTATGCACTTATTGGGAGAGATAGTGTAGGATGTGCGAATGCCATCTTACCCTGGAGAAGAATTTCTCAATGTGTTTTTTAATTTTAACCTCATAAGATAAAGACTTTTGGCTCAAAATTTTCTCTCAAATGTATATAATTCTTATCAAAACTAAATTTATGTAGAGGAAAGAAAATTGGTTATTTTCATGGAGCAAGTTCGTTAAAATACTGGAACAGTTTATTTGTAGCTGAATTTGGGCATTTTCATGGAGACATACTGCTTCTGGTTAAAATGTTCCAGAGCTGACCTTCATTTTTATTTTAGAAAAATCCATCAGTGTAATTTGCTCATGTTTTTATTGATCTGAGGTTCAATGTGTCTATTGCTTCTGAATTATTCCACTTTGACCACAGTTTTGTGGAAAACATCAAACCACACATAATTGTTATTATTAACAATCAGTTGAGTATGAAACTTCACCCCACATGAATGCTATTTTCCCTGTGTTGCTTCACAAATGTAAGTCAGAAAAGCCTCTCAGTATTCTTTTTTATAATTGTCCCCAAAACCAATAAAATGGGATCAATGCTGATTATCTTTTTAATATTTTTTAAACATTACTGTAACATTTTTATACTGATAAACCATAACCAATTTCCAAAAATTCTACTTTTTCTTTAGTATTGCATTATTTTAGGACATGAAATTATTCGATGTTTAAGTTAAACATTTTTTAAATTTTTTTTAAAGATTTTATTTATTTATTTTTAGAGAGGGAAGGGAGGGAGGGAGAGAGAGAGAGAGAGAGAGAGAGAGAGAGAGAGAAACATCAATGTGCAGTTGCTGGGAGACATGGCCTGCAACCTAGGCATATGCCCTGACTGGGAATCGAACCTGTGATGCCTGGTTCGCAGCCCGCGCTCAATCCACTGAGCCATACCAGCCAGGGCGACATTTTTTTTAGAAAACAATAGCTCATAAAGATCTCAAGTTTTCCACAAAGAAATATTTAAATTAAGTGTTTCTTTTAAAAAACATTTGATGGAAATTTATCTATGATATTTTGGTTCTGAATTTGACTTGGAAATAAAGATGACCTCCAAGAATGCTGTCTAATATTATATGTACAATATACATGTTAACATTTTCTGTAAATTAATATTTGCAGCATAATATAATAATTAGCAGATTAATGAAGTCAGTTTCTATTAATAATAGTATGAAAATACTCATCATTTGCATAAAAAAATTATGGGCTGTAATTTGAAAATGTTGATTGAGACTCTGTGTGATTCAAAGGGGAAATAAAAAATATTTTTAATGTTCTGGAAATTTAATGCAATAATACAAAAAATACATTAAATTAGCCTTATAAATTAATTAACTAAAAGCATAAAAGCATGATTCTAAGTTACACATTTTTCCTTACCTTGATATAGAATTTAGCTGGTATCTACTGATTATTCCATGCTATTGCTAAAGTTTTTGAGTGATACCATCATATGTTTTTTCTGGAATTGGGTAGTTCTCTTGTTACTTGTCTCTTATCAACAGGACACATATCTGAAGATTCCAGGGTAAAGGAACTGGAAGATATCCAGGGTGTGTAGAGTTAAAGGCCACCTATGGCCGGGGAAGATGACTAGAATGTGAGAAAGAGAATAGTTTCTTTAAATTCAGGTGTTGAAGCAACCCTCACAGAACATGAGATCACCTCCGACAAAAAATACGCAGATAGAGGGTCTAAGGGAGGGGGCCTCCTGAGCCCCGGGGATTACCACAGAGAGCCATGAAACCAAGCCAGGGGTCTAAAGAATGCAGAGAAGCATTTGACAGCATGGTCAAGATTATAAGCACTAATTCTAGGCTCTACATTTCATTGACCAGTCTTAATCCTAACAGTGTTATTTGAGAAAATAGATCTTTATTTTTTGATTTTGAATGAAATCAGAATCAAGTATTGAGCCAAATGAAAAAGGAAAAACACATAGCTAGCTGGAATACAGTAGTACAGAGGCAGGGGACCAAGATGTTTCTGACAGTGGCATCTAAACACATTTAATATTTTATTATAGAGCTAAATTTTACTCTTTTACTAAATTTTTCTATTAATATAACTTCCATTGAATGCATATTTGATTTTTGTGGTAAATCTAATATTACACTGTATTTTATTTACCCCGTAATCATCTTCATATTTTTGCTTACACTTGGCAGAGGCTACTCTTTATTACATTTTATGTTTAATTCTTAGTCCTGTTATATAATTAAGAGTAGTAAAAGTATCAAGAAAGTAGACTGTATAATCTCATGAAACCCTTATTGACTTTCGTATTAGCTTTTCCAATTTCCCAGCAGAAATTGTTTCTATCGATATTTTAATTTCATGTGTGCCGAATGACAGGAAGTAAACGGATTTCAGCAGATGGTTGCCACAAACTACATACTGCATTTCAGAATTGCTCTACAAAACTCTGCAGCTTGGCAGTGTGTGGTGTATCATTTTACTGCCTGTTAATGCCAAAAGAAATCTGGCTTGTGTGTGTGTTTTTCCATTTAATTTATTCTGACTTTATTAAGAGCTATCAGACTTGATTTACTTGTGTCTGATATGTCCATAAAATTTAAATTCAAGAACTTTTCACACATCAATTTTTTTCCATTTGTGTTAACTGAAATTTCATTACATCTAAGATTAAATATTTAAAGAAACAACTGATAACTTTAAATATTGCCTGAAATATTCTTTTTAATGGGCAGTTCTTAACTGCAGGTAATTGAAAATATTGGCAAGTGATGTGATAACTAAGGCTACACACTTTTAACCCAGATATTTTTAACCCAAATCAATATTTCAATTTTTAACGGTCTCATCCAGTTACTTCCTGTGAAGTAGGAAGTGGTGTTATCTGCAAGCATAAGGGCAGAGATGCTAGGTCAGAAGACTGGGGGTATGTAAAAATCTCTCAGATATTTGTGGAAAGTAGGAGAGGCAAGGCAAACCCTAAAGCACTTGAAGAACCAGATGCTTCAGAGTGACATCAGTTGAGTTATGCAATGCCACTGATATTGGAGGGCACCTTTCTGCTGCAGAGATTTGGATCCACCCAGAGTTGGGTTTGTGTGAGTTGGGTTTAATGTGGGGACAAGAGCCAAGAAAATGGGCAACATTGTCAAGGCCATGGCTTTAATTACAAATATAGGGGAACTTAGTAGAGGAGGGAGTAAAGACAGAATACTTGAGGGCTACAATAAAGAGAGAAAATCAGATAGAATAGGGTATTATATTTTTTTAAAAAATAACAAATGCTCTAGAAGAACACCTAAGATAGAATAGAAACAAGTTTATAAACAAGCAAGGTGCTGCTTAGATGGAATATTTGACGTAAAACAATACCAGGTAATGCAAAGTCAAGAGTATGCCCATTAGAATGGGACTTTGAAGTAGAATAGAAGTTAATAGCACTGTGTTGAGAGCTAGGAAAATGGGTGTGATCACCATAGGCTATGTGAAATCTTTTGCATTAATGAATTTTTTAGCATAAACCAAACTTTAAAGTCACAAATGAATGAGGTTACACTGATCAATTTACAGAAAACAGCACAGAAGCAAGTGTGGCTGAGTGGCCTTCTTTACGAGATGGCAGGCATTTTTTTAACCCACTTAATGGGAATTTAATGCTTGGAAGCAACACTGATGAAGATGGAGAAAACTTACTCCTCTTTGTGATCTTGACAGAATAAAGATTTACAGAAACAGCTTTTACTAACTAGATTGTAGAGAAGGGAAAGCCAGGCTTCAGATGAGAAAATACCCCTAAGAGATTGAAAATAGAGGGTTTGTTGTTTTGTCTTTTGTTATATTGTGGAATAACACAATGAACTAGTCTGGGTGTGAATGGAGAAGTCAGAGGGTGAATTAGGGACTAGAACCATATGCATTTTATGATTGAGATTAGGTATAAAGGTAGATTGTAAAAATAATGATGATAACGAAAAAAGCTAACAACTGTTGAGTGCTCTCAATGTGCAAGGTACTGTTCTAATTGATTTAACTCAGATCTTAAAACAATCAGATGACGGATTATTGTCTTGTCATTTAAAATGTGGTTGAACTGAGGCACAGAGAGTTTGGGATACTTCAGGCACTCAGCTAATATGTGAAGAAGCCAGGAAGACTGGTGGAGTGTACTTGTTTACAATCAAGGATTTAGGGGTGTGTGGAGAATGGTGAATTGACCTGGCCCCATGCTTTTTTTCTTTAAATACTAATCTTATTAATCCCTGGTGCACTTTTCTTGTTGTATATGTGTTGAGGGCGGGAAGTGGATTGGTGGAGCTCTGTGATCTGTCCCCTGAGGGCTCCCTGTGGCTCTGACAGTGGAAGGAATGGTTATGAGCCTGGAGCACCAACAGTAGATGTTATTGCTACTGGTAGAAGGTGTTTGAGATGATTAAATAAAAACGCCACAATTAGGACCCATGAAATCAGGAGATAGGAGAGACAGGTTGTTTTGATTTTAATGTCATCAGTGAACCATAGAATGTTTATCCGTTACCATCTTATGATGTCTTCTAAATGCATTAGTTGATGCTACACAATAGAAGTCATTAACGTTAATTTATGAGGATCAGAATTGCATAAGATGGTATCTGACTTATGATGATTTGGATTACAATTTTTTGACTTTACTATGGTACAAAAGTGATGCCATTCAGTAGAAACCCTACTTTGAATTTTGAATTTTGACATTTTTCAAGGCTAGTGATATGTGACATAGTCTGTCATGATGCTGGGCAGCAGCCGTGAGCTGTAGCTACCAGTCAGCCACACAATCATGAGGGTAAATAATGCTTTACAGTGCAGTCACTGTGGGAGATGATTTTTCCCACTGTAGGCTAACGTAAGCATTCTGAGCACATTTAAGGTGGGCGAGGCTGAGCTTTGTTTAATAGGTTAGGTGTATTAAATGTATTTTTGACTTGATTATTTTCAATTTAGGGTAGATTTATGAGGACATAACCCCACTGAAAGTTGAAGAGCACCTATATAGTGGAAAAAATATGTATACTGGTATGCTATGCTTTGAACATACAGTAAGAGCATATTGAAAGCATGAACTCTGGAGCCAGACTCTGTGCATTCATATCCTTGCTCCATTGCTACTGGTGATAACTATGGGCAAAGTTAACTCTTCTGTGCAGAAACCTCAGCATCTGTAAATTGAGGACAATTATAGTCCTGACCTCATAGTATCATTCTGTGCATTAGACAGGTGATTGGCACTTGCCACTTAAAAATACTTGATAAATACTAGTGATTATTATTTACATCATTGTCTACCTACACATATGTGCAAGCCTATCCATAGCACACCCCCTCATACACCTATGGGCTGATTTTTCAGACTAAATAAAAAATATCAAGCTCTGCAGACAATGACACACTTGGCAGGCACTTCTGGAAACAGCGATATACCATTGGAGCATGGTTCTCAGTGTTATGCCTGGTAGCACTCTGCGACGCCTGTGGAGCCTCCCTCTGCCAGGATATTTTTCTGTTACTGCTTGACAGACCTTGATTTTGTGGCAACTTTGTCCTGATGTCTTGTTTAGTCACTGTGGTGTTTGCATCACCATCTGTTTCCTTTCCCAGCCAAATTTATATTTTGTCAGGCTAGAAACTTGTCGAAGGTCTTCTTCAAATTAGTTGCTCACAATTTTCTTTCCTCTCTGCTATCAGCAAAGTTAACCTTGCTTGGGGTTTCATTTGCTGGTGGCCCCAGACCTTCCCTTTGCTCTTTCCGAGTCAGCCTCTAAATTCATTCTGTCTCAAGTTGCACTTGTGTATGCTAAGAAGGCAGAGGGGTCATGGCACTATGTTCTCCAACAGCACCAGCAGATTCCTTTGATTTCTAGAGCATGGGTGGGTCATATGCCTTCTGGTTTCCTATAGAGGAATGAATTTCATGAACATGAGCAGAGAGCTTCATTTTTTACAGCTTTATGGATGAGAGCAATTCTAACCATTGTAGTAGCCTGCTTTTTCTGTTGGTGGTTGAAGGGCATCATTGTCATCAGACACACAAGAGGCTGTATCAAGATACTGGCAATATTAGGTAGTTGTGCACCTCTGCCAAAGCTGAGCTGGCATAATGGGAGTGTTCCTTATACAACATTAAAGTTATAATAATGTTTACAAATGTCAATGTCTCTTCTTAAGTTTAGATGGTCATTCCTGAGTTGACATGCGTATTAGTTCATATATGGAGGAGGGGTGAGGGCAAGTCCAAAAATTCTTGACATCCCAATATTTATTTTTCTAATTCTTATCAAGGGCTTATAGCAATTTTTAGAACCCACAAAAACTGTTTTAGGAGTCACATTAGACTAGTCAGAGTGAGAACATGTGCATTCTGTGAGATATCACTGATGCCATGATTCTCTCATGTTTAAAACAGAAGTGATAATTGGTCCCCTGCCTTTCTCTGGGCCATTGTGAATCTCCATTTATTTAATAAATAGGAAGTGACTTTGAAAATTCCAGATAAATATAATATTTCATGTTTAATTAAATATAAAAGACATTCGGGGAATTTTCAAAGTTGAATCAGATATGAACAGGTTTTCCTTTTAAACTTTGAATAGGTTCCATTATATTCACGTTTTCAAATATAACAAAAAGAAGTATATGTTTCAGAGTAGATGTGATGACAATATTGTCGCAACAGAGCTCCCCTGAACTATGTGAACGGAGAAGGCAGCAGAGTATGCACGCAAGTGCTGGGAGATGAAATGTGGCAAAATAACCAGTAGGAAGACTAAACTGTTCAATATTTGATGACAGCTGCAGTCTGGCTAACACTTTGGGAACGCATGCAATGCATTCGACCTGTTAGGTTGTGGTGATTGTTATATAATCTCCCTAGTTCTATTGCAAGTGTTCTATTGCAAGTGTTTTCTATCCGGGTAGAAAAATCATACTTGGCTTGGGGATACAGTGTAGAGGGTGGTTGAGATGGATGTCAGTCATGAAATAATATAAGAACTTAGAAAAATGTTTAGTATTTACTAATTTTGAATTTATATTCAGTGCATTAGATGAATAGCCTGAAAAGTCCAAACTGCAAAAATAAGAATATTGTCATTCATGGCAGGATGATAGGAAAAAGATGAGGTGCAAGATCCAGAAATGTTTTGGATCCAGTCTTCAGGGTTGTGACATCAAAGCCATTGTCCCTGGTCAAGTCACCCTCATTGTGCTTCTGACGTGTGTATCTCCTTGGTTGCCTTTTCAATATAACTTTTAACTGAGAAGTTCTTCTAACCAACCCTTTAAAAATGCTACTTTGAGTCATCACTCAGAAGTGAAAAGTGGAACAAAGTACTCAGCACTGCATGCTTCTGATTAGTTCGATGTGAAAATGAGCTGGATGTGTGCTATAGCTTTTTATAGGAAAAGTCAAGCACTATATGATTTTACTACATGTAGATTCTAATGAAAAAAATTAAGAAAATAGAAACAGACTCACAGATACAGAGAACAGACTGACAGCTGTCAGAGGGGAAGGGAATTGGGGGCTGGGTAAAAAGGAAGATGGGATTAAGCAAAGAAAAAAAGACTCAGTCACAGAGGGTGGGGGGAGGTAAAAGAGGGTAAAGGGGAACAAATGATGACAGAAGAAGACCTGACATGGGGTGATGAACACACAATACAATATACAGATGCTGTATTATAGAAGTGTATACCTAAACCTGTATAATTTTATTAACCATTGTTACTCCAATAAACTCAATTAAAAAGTCAATTCACTGAATAGAAAGTGAACTGGAGAATGTTTATGGACTCTCCTGAATTTTGCCTTAGCCACGATTTTCAAATACATCACAGACAGCAATTACATCAATACTCTCCAATGCAATGTGTTGTATATGATTACAGAATCCTGATCAACTGTTTGGTTCCTGATCTAAGGAGTGGTCTTCTTTGATTGTACAGATAATGTTTTTCTTCACTTTACCAAGCCTGTTTAAACTACAAAAACTATACAGAACCTCTCTAATGTGTGTGTTTTTTTTTTTTTTTAGCTTCTGTGTCAGAACACAAAAAACAAGTTCCTGAAGAGAGTAAGGGATTACTTATGTTGACACAGATATAATAAATACCTTTTAGTCACTTTAGGTTAAATTGTGCATTTTAAACATGGCTGTAAATAGCTCTGTCAAGGTCACTTTATGGCCACTAACCCAAGATTGGTACATCTTTTAAAAGTGTTCAGTAATTTACACTGTATGCTGATTTTCTGATCCTGCCTTTGAATGTCTTAAAGCGCTTTTCTGTCAGAGTAATGCATTTAAAGAAACTGAGTGAGTGAACAATCAAGATACATTAGTATGGCAAGATATTGTACAAATCCCCTATAATCTAGACCATTTTGACAGGAGACAAATTTTCAAGCATTTTCTCAAAAAATGCTTGACATAAAAATAAAGTAGCAGTAATACTAAACCATTTCTAGTACAATGCTAGCACAAAAAGAAAATGTTAATTTTTACAAACTAAAATGTGCTGTTTGCATGTCAATTAAAAATGATTGGTATATTATTAACTATGAATTATCCAGTTCTTCCCTCACTTCCAATATTTTTGAGAACCTCTTTAAAGTCACTCTAAAGATCTCTTCTCAGGAGAGAGTCACTCCCTCTTTGCACGAGGAGTCATTTGTCAGTGTCACGTCTACCTTCCTAGGGCAGCAAGGACATTTTGTCAGCAGGAATTGTTTTAGTAGGAAAAATCTGCCCCCAATACAGGCTCATTGATATAGGACAGAGTTTCTGCCTTACTTGTTCTTCCCCATCTTTGAATGATGCTTACTGTCTTACAGTTCAGAGAAAAGAACCATGGAATAGAACAGAAATAACATAAATGTGTACCCAATCTCTGTGCCACCTCAGGCCTCGTGCTTATCTGGAGGAAAATTTCTCAAAGACATGAGCAGCTTACCTCTTGGCATTTGTGTGTATCTATGGTAATTGTTACTTCAGTCACTCTAAATTTGTCCCTGGTTAATATTTCCTAATCATGAGAATAATATTGGTGAGATTTTATCATTACAAACATCACTAGAATTAGAGACCATGGCATGTTTAAGCTTATTATATACCCATAAACAAAAACAAAGAACCACCAGCCACACAAATGGTGGTGGAACTTGGATTTCTTCTCTTCTCTGAATGGAAGATTGACATTTAGTGTCACTTCAAGGAAAACTGTCTTAAAGGAAATATCACTTCAAATCCTCAAAGGGTATCTTATCCACATTCTAAGTCTTATAAAGACAAATCGTTCTGTTCCAGGGAGGGAAACAGTCAAAACACTAGGGCAGTTTAAATAAATATAGATGGGAGAATTTCAGAGAAAATACACACTTTCTTAATACTCAGTGTTAAGTATATTAACAGAGCATTCAGGATCACATCAGCATCATTGATTGATTGGGGAAACAGACGGTAGCTCTATCTGTATTGAAAAAAAAGTCTAGAATTAAGTGTGTTGGAACATCTGGAATGTTAACTTTTAGCGAGCATTTCAACACTCCACTATCTTAATTCAGGAAATTCATTTCCTAGCATCTGTTTCAGAAGGAAGTTGGTGGTATCAGTAGTGATTACTATACAATCATTTACACCAGAGTAATATATTGAATCCTCAACATCAGCACTTACTGTTAAATAGCAAGCCACTCAACTCTTGGAGCTGTACTGTATCCAAGGGGAAAGAATTAAGACACAACAAAATAGAATTTTCACCCAGAGTCTTTTCCAACAGTGTATCAGCTGTCATAATATAAGCTTGCCAAAGACAACTTTCTCCAAAATCTAAGAATTTTCAGTCACACAGCCACTCACCTTTCTTTGATTCTGTTATTAGGCATTTATATACAAATGTCTCCATCAGTGTATTTTTATGACTTTCAGTACTTTTAGCTACAATAGAAAACGCATTTTGGTTTTCAATATTGTGTGGATAAACTTTCTGCTAACTCAAGAAAATAACTTAAAAATTAATCTAGCTACACATAATATTGCCTATTTCTATTTCAAAGTTAAAGCATGTGGTAAAAGAATAGTAGATAAAACAATATAGAGATTTTTTGCCTTTATACAGATATATTTCAAGCTGGAAATTATTTCCAACTGATAATATAAATAAATTGTTGGGTGTATGTGTTAGTTCTTTAAAATTAAGTCTAGATAATTTTATGTAAATACAGCAGAACTATCTATCTTGCCTGTAAACATAAATCTATAAATAAAATTATTACCAGTGTTTATGAACTACTTGCCATGCATTATTTTTAACTTAATCTTTAAATGATACTTTATGGCAAAAAATTAGAATCCATTTTACAAAAAAAAAGGGTGACAGAGCTTAAGAATGGTAGAATTCAGTAAAGTTGCTCAGAGATACATAGGTAGTTGAATGTGTCAGCTTCATGCCTTCCATTCTTCAAAGACCAGGAATGACACTTTGAAACTTAAATAAATGGCATCAAATGGCAAAAGTATATATACATATACATAAACATTTTACACATATACATACACATATATACATATACATACCTATGTGTGTATATGTGTGTACATATATATATACACTTTGACTATGGTTTTCTATAGCTAAAAAAGAGAACTCTGTATTTTAAATCATGTCCAATGTAGTTATTATTGGTTATAAAAATGCAATGATAAAAATTACACAGATGAAATAATGATTAAATATTAAAACAAGTTAGATTCAAAGACAATTTAGTCACATACATCATTTATCTCTACAAATAGCCTATTTGCTTGAATTTTATATAATTTGCATTTCTTACAGCCATTTCCCTTCCCACAATAGTTTCTTCCCAGTTATCTTTGCAGAATGAAGTACAGCTAAAATACAAGCCTTCATAGGCTTTGGTTCCCTAAACATTGTTCTTAGGTGAATTACTAGAAAACATATGCTGTCT